>LSSL01002704.1:0-41855 GCA_001953115.1 Smittium mucronatum | reverse complement strand
TTTAAATCATTTTCGACTAATATATGAATTTATCCGATTAATACTTGCAGATTTTTGAGTATTTTTTTGATTTTTTTTTTTTTTTGAAAATGAGTAAACATTTTTTACCAATAGCTGCTCATTATTCGTATTTTCATAATAAAAAAATAAAACAATAGCCCTCAATTTCACCAACTATAACAAAAAAATGGTATTTTTTTTAACCCTTTACAAGTCCAAATTTCAACCCCACTCCAATTATTTGTTATCAACTAATTAAATTTAATACGTTTCTTAATATATCCAATAATATAAAAATATTATTTTTAGTGAAAGCATTGAATCAAAATTTCACGCCATTTTTGTGCCCCCAGCCCTTAAAAGAGTTAAAAGTTGATATAAACTACCTTGTCACCATTTAAGAGCCAATATATTAAAGCTTTATTTTTATTCGCTTGACCCTCTCAAAGCTAAAATATTCAAACCGAAAAAAACTTTGATTAGATCTACCATAAAAAAAAAAAATTATTATATTATTTGATATATTGAAAAAGCTACCAAATTGAAATAGATAGTTTTCATTAATAGGAACGAAGTGAAAATTCAGGTTCAGAAATTATTAAAGTTTAATTTCACTGGATTCTAATTTTTCTTTTGTTAAAGCCGAAGATTAAATAATAGGCTATATTTCCCATTAATGCTATGATTGGGCTTTATACTACCTTAAAGTTATAATAATATATCTAAATTGGTTGAGTAGAAAAACCAATAAAATGAAATCTTTTGCATTGACCCCTGAAATTTCGATTGATTTCTTTTAATATTACTCATACGTTCCATAAAACTTTTATGGATTTGATAAGAAAAATATCCAAAATTAATTGAAAGTGATTTAAAATGGCAGAATTTACCATTTAGGTCAAATTTTTTTCATTAATATACCAACGAAATTCAGGATTTTGAATGAAAAATAGGCTTTTTTGGACTTTATCTAAATTAAACAAAATAAAATCATGTTTTTCAAATACTATATGAAGTGATATAATAATTGCATATATTAATATGCAATTTTAATAATTGAGAAAATATATTTATTTTGGGATAAAAGCTTTTAATTGAAATATTCAGAATCATTTGAAAATCGACGCCATTTTCAAATAAACATGAATTAGTCAATTTAACGCGTTTTATTCAAGTTGAGCCTAATTTCTCGATTTCCAGAAAATTGCATCAACATACCAAAATAATATCCGTTTGCGTCAGATCTCATTATAGACCTCATATAACCGAAATGATATATTTTTTTGATCATTGAGGCCAAAAATCAATAAAAATTTGTATTTTTTTACAAAAATATTTTAATAAGCTTACCAGCTAACTTCAGTTATATATTATGATTCTTATTCAAAATTGATCAATTAAAGCTTTTTCGCCTTTATTAATTTAATAATAAAAATCGCCTTAATTAACAATTTAAATAAAGATATAGTATACATAAATAAACAATCAATCAAATTTCATGATTACTTTTAAAGTCTTATTTATTTCTGATGGGTAAGATAATTAAATTTCTTAATATCATAAATTAAGCCTCATAATTATTTTTTATTTTTGTCTCGGATATTTTTATATTGAAAATTTATGAAACCCATAATTCAAAAAACTAAATTTAACAAGTTACTCCCGTTATTATCAAAAGCGATTAATTAAACATTCCAAATTTAAAAATTTTTTACTCTGAAACTAAAATTTGAAAAGTTTGTTGAATTTGGAAAATCGAGAAATTAGGTTCAACTTGAATAAAACGCGTTAAATTGACTAATTCATGTTTATTTGAAAATGGCGTCGATTTTCAAATGATTCTGAATATTTCAATTAAAAGCTTTTATCCCAAAATAAATATATTTTCTCAATTATTAAAATTGCATATTAATATATACAATTATTATATCACTTCATATAGTATTTGAAAAACATGATTTTA
Organism: Smittium mucronatum; assembly: GCA_001953115.1. NCBI lineage: Eukaryota > Fungi > Kickxellomycota > Harpellomycetes > Harpellales > Legeriomycetaceae > Smittium > Smittium mucronatum. The sequence continues at coordinate 39,892 of LSSL01002704.1, read as the reverse complement.
TTTTGTTTAATTTAGATAAAGTCCAAAAAAGCCTTTATTTCATTCAAATTACTGAATTTTTTTGGTAGCCTATTATATTGGAAATGATATAATCTAGTGGAATGTGACTTATATTGGTCTAAATTTATTACCTAGTCTTTGTAATTTTTTTATATTAGTGTGTAAAACTTTTTGTAGTTTTTTTAAAAAAATTCCTTTAAAAAAATGATTTAATCCTCTGTTCTCCAAAACACTTATTGATGAGATATTTTTTTACATTTTATATATCATTTAGTTTGACAAATCGACCATATACTTTTTTTATTGAATGGGAACTAGTAATTTTTTTTAAATATATCGATAAAATATCATTATAACCTATTAGAAAAAATCAATAAAATATTAGCTGTGAAATTCCGGTATAATTTCTAAACAACTGAATTCAGTTGAGTTCGTGGATAAAAGTGCATTTTATTAAAATATAATATAAATTGATTAGTAGTTTTGAATATGGAGCTAGAATTATATTTATGTTTTGATGGGATTGTTAAATATTGAATAACTTGTGTTATATAGCCTACAAATATACTTTATCTTTAATTTTAAATATAAATGAGTTCAAAAAATTTTCCGTATATTATTATTATTATTTATTCCGAATCTGCAAACGTTCTCTTTACAAAAGCCGTTTTTTTATTAAGGACATGGAATTTGAATACCGAGGGAAGGGAGAGGGGCGATTATACTTTTTATTTAAATATCTATAATTTATTCATGGGAAAAATTGAGTACTATCAAAATTTAAAAGAATATGATAATTATTGATAAAAATATTATTATTGAAAATTTATCTAGAACAAATACACGTTTTGAGAAGCAATTTGAGTCGATAATATCGCTTTAAAAATAGCATAAAACTAATTTATTATAACTGGAGTTTTAAAATGACTCTAATATGTTATGGTGGTGATATCAATCTCTAATGCTAAATTGATTTCAATTTATTTTGGATTGTAAAATAGCAAAAGAGACATAAATGCATAATTAAAACTATAACTTTTATTTAATTGAAAGGATGGATTAAACTGGTTACTTTAATGCAGTAAATTAATTTTTTAGAAAAAAAAATCCAAATTAGGATTAAATTAGCATACAAAATTTTTTTTCCTGATAATCTATACAATTATTAATGTAAATTAAGCTCATTTTTGAATCTTTATCTTTTTTATTCTGATGTTTCTAGTTTTGAGATTATCGAAATTCTTTGTAAATGTAATTCCTTAAATAATAGCATTTATTTTATATTTTAAGACAAATTAGACCTTATTTTTTAGCAATGTAGATATCTATATCTATTTAATTGCTTTAATTAGCAAATTGATAATTTTCGTTAATTTTTTAACCTCAAAAAATGTAACAGATTATTTGATTATATGTCTAAAAAATTATTATTTTATTTATAATAATAAAATTATTTTACCCGAAAGCTTATTTTTATAAATAAATTAAAATGGAAAAACAAAATTCATATAATCATCAATCCTCTGAACTCAATAAATAGTATAAATACGATTATAATTATAATATATTTTTAAAAATTTAGTGTGCATAATCTGTATTTAAAGATCCATGAAATCAATTATTAATTTTAAAATCAGTTTTTCATTGAATTTTTATTATTTTTTTTATAAAAAAATTATCTCAAATGGATATATAAAAGTTATAAAAATAAAATAATAAAAACTCTAAAAAAAATTATTGTTCATCATCTTTCTTCTACCTTAGTTACTTCACGCCAACAGAGAATAGGATCAAATTTTTTTAATAATTTTTTTTGATTGTTAGTTTAATCTAACAAGAGATATCATTAATATCTAAAAAAGTGATACTTTTATTCATAATTGTTTGTAATAATGCAAATAATGTGAAGAGGGTTGAGTTTTTTTATATCCTCTTTCAAATATTTGTCGAAAATTGACATCTGAAATTAATTTCAGAGATAAAGAAGAATTCAAGAGAGTTTTCTATAGGTTCTGTTAAAAGCAGCCCAATTTTCCGATAAATTTTTCATAACGATCGTATACATCAAATAAGTCAGTTTTTTGTCTAGTTATTTTAAGCAAATTGCAGCAGGGTCGAAAATTTAAAAAAAAATCTCGTTTAATTTAAGGATTTTGACAATTATTTATTGTATTAAATCATCTTACCTATATTTTTTCTATCCGATTGAGGTAAATTATCACATCCACGTGTGTAATAAATGCCCCATAATAGATTCAATTTTTTTTTATCTGAAATTTTTAACTTTTCTTAAACTGTAATGAACCATCAATGAGTTCATACACATAGTCCATCCTTAACCAACAAGAACAGAGTTAAACCTTGTCAGAATATATGGTATCCGCCAACCTTTAAATACCAAAGCTTAGCCACTTTTAGAAGGACTATTCTTTTCAACATAATATTATTCTTGGTATCTTTATATTTGTTAGTAAAATGCAGTTGATCCCAAGCCCAATTCAAAGTCATTACATAAACTTCTGAAATTAAATTTTAGCTGGCTTTATTTATTCATACTTTATTCATAAGTTAGAATTTTCCTGGGGAAACAAACATTTTTTTAGTTTAGATGAATTTTTATTAAATTTAAGAACTGTGCATTAATAGTGGAAATCTTATGGTATACACGATACTTGAAGATAGATTTAGTTATGAGCAATTAATCATTATTAATTAATCTCTTATTCTATTCATATTAGCTCTTTCAAAAAATCCATCCACTATCCAAATATACAAGTCAAAATACTGAAAAACCTTTCTTAAAGACTTTTTTTTTACTGGAAATTTATTTTAAAGTTAATAAAAAGGTCTAAAAAAAATTTAAAAAAAAATAAAAAAAGTGAAAATTTTTCAAAAAAAATTCTCTCAACTCTCCTCTGCTGCTCTAGCAGTTCCATAAATAGAGGACATTGGTTCAAGGCAAAATCTTATATCGCATTGATTACAATATTTCCTCACAAATAAACTGAAAAAATCTCTAATTAAAAGCTACTTGATTTCATTTTCAGCGTTGAGAAAATACCAAGTGGCTCTAAAAATCATGTTCAGAATAAAAATGATTTTTTTCCTTTCAATTTTTTGTTTATGATAATTCCTGGGATGCTCAATTGATATTATTAATATATCAAAATTATTTTTGTAAATCGGTCTTGATTATATTAAGCTTTTGAATATTAGTGTAACGTATTCAAATAGAATCTATAAGCAAGCTTTCACAACTTCTAGATTTTTTTTCAACTTATCAAGGTGCTATACCAAAAGGATATATGATCTCTTAATTTTTGCAAATCTTATTATGATCAACCTATATGATTTTATGTTAGAAAAATATTAAACTGTGAATTTATTGTCTTATCTCGGCACTTATATATAATAAAATCTATTTACAAACCATTTATAGAAAAAACAGACAGAAAAATGGTTTTATTAATCCTTGGGTGATACACAGAGACATTTTTATTTGGGAGATGTTTTATCCAGATTTTTATTATTATTTTTGGTTTTTTTATAGTTTATTTATTATATTTAAAAATTTCTCACTTACTTTTTAGAACTAAGCTTTATTAATAAGCCATTTTTTAATATTACCATACTACTTGTAATTTATTCAAAACCTATTTTTTTTAGATATTTAAATTTTCTGATTTCTAAATTTCATTATTGGATTTTTCCTTGATTAGAATGAAATTTGGTAATTTTGGATCAGGCATGACCCTTTTTGCCTTAACATTGCATGTAATATAATTTTTAGAAGATTTGGCGATACTTTTTCTTTCCTTAACTTTAATGAGTTGTATGTAGAAATATCACTAATCACAAGGGATAATAGATACTATTTATTGAAGTTGTGAAAAATCTTAGTCTTGATAACTGATTTAAGCATAGACTAAATTTCATAAATTTTATTTATAATATGATAATAACTTTTGAATTATTCTATGTATAAATCTTTTAAAGAGCAGATTTTTTAATCTCACTTTACACCCAATCTCATAAAAGTGTTTAGAATGGTTTCAGAACTATAGATTTGCAGCAAATTTCACCTACTAGAACAAACAACCTTTTTTCATAATTAAGATTTTTTGTGCAAATATAAATTGTTAATTTTCCAAAAATACACAGATTTACGCCCATGTCTTAAAATTTTATTACAAGCGGTCAAAAAGTAGGCGAAATATCTAGAAGGTGAAATTTAAATAGATCAATAGTCCCGTCACGGTTTAGAATTTTATTATAAATATATCAGTAATAACTTTGACAAATAGATTAGCTGTTCTTATTCATAGAATGTGTCAACTTATTATGCATTAGATATTCATTTTTTAAGAGCTATAAACTTTTACGTGCTGTACTCTAGGCCAATTTATAATATTATTCGCTATTGGTTTAAAAATATTAAGTATTAAAATACTTAATGATAAAACTGCCTTAAATTACAAATAAAAATGAATTTTTTTTAATTAAGTCCTATTTTATGCATTATCTTTATTCTCATTATCATTTCTTTCGTTAAGGTACTCTACATGCTAATAAAAAGATTTTCAAGAATTTTTTTTATAACACCAATTTCTAAGCTATTTTCTTGGAAATAATTATTTCGAAGGCACATATTTCAGATTCAATTTTCGTCATTAATAATATCACAGTGAAGATGGATAATTCAACTGCGAAGAGGTAGGTTGAGCCACATCCTGGGAAAGACATGCAAATTTTTACAAAAATTCAGCAACTTTTGTGAAAATTTATCTAAACTAAAGAAGCTCATACATTTAATGAATGACGACTTGTCAGAATTATTCTAACATATATAGAATGAACGAGGTACTATTTATGAATTTCTCAAGAGTGGCAACGTAAGTTACAACCCTCCACACATAAAGACTCTGAATCAAGTAAGTTTAAAAAAGTATAACCAGTTCTTTACGTAAAACAGTTGGCTTTTACTCACGGAACTCTGCCAATAAATTTTTTTACCAACTTATGCTGGGAGCAGACCAAAATATGATTGTATAAGACACAGTAATAGACATTATAAACACATTAAGGTGTGTTTTGGGTAATGTAGCTGCTATTGCTACCCATTCCAGACTATAAAATTTGCATAGAGAAATAAAATTCCCAGAAAAACCAGAGCATATAGTTGAAGTTGATTTCAAACAATTAATGGGTAATGAGAAATTCGAAACACAACTCGCTGCAAAAAAATATATTAAGCATCCAAGAATAATGAAGCCCTTTAATAAGGAAAAATAAATCTAAAGAAAGTCCTAGTCCTAGTAGTTCATCCGAAACGGCGAAGGCTAAATATGCTTCTGTGACAAAATCGGCTATCTATATCACCCATTTAGATATTCAGAGGGAGGCCAGGGGAAGATCTGGAGATGCCAATTTAGAACCCGAATTAAATTCAGTATGGGGGCGTCTCGAGACGTTCAATAAAGTTTGATAAATCTTCATGGACAACCAGTGGATAGAAATAATCGTAAAAAAATGATTTCAGAATCTGAGGATAACCGAAAAGACTTTTTTTGGTTTGAAGACGAATTTGGAGCCAGTCCAAACACCGCTACTTGAAAAGCGAAAGAGCGCCATAGAACCTTGCCTGAAGCTCACAGAAGAGGTTGCATCTCTTTTAAAAAAGAAAAAGATAGAAGAAGGTGAGAAACACAGTCCCGGTTTCTACAGAAAAAATTTCTGTATTACATAAATCAATATAGAATTACTGCCAGTCTTAGACCTAAGAAATGTAAACCAATTACTGTAATAGATGAACTTCAAAATGGAATGAACACAGTCCGTCTTCAAACTCGTCCACAGAAAAGGCTATATGACGTATCTATACTTGATGGATATATTCCTAAATATATTTATACACAAATCTTGCAGTAAATATTTGCACTTCTGTTCAAATGGCCATAATTACAAGTTCTGAATCCTTGCGTTTGTTTTTCTTTTAATTCGCCATACTTTCATCAAGATAAAGTTATCAGTACTAAATTTGCGAGGCGGCAGATGTTTAGAGTGGCGAAATATTTAGAAAATCAACTTTTCATCGGAAAATTGAAGGAGATGTGCATAAGCTCACACTATATTTCAGAAATTGTAACCAATAATTCTTGAATATTTATATAATTAGCAAAGTCAGATATAATCCAATCCAAAAAATCTCGTTATGAAGATTGACAGAAGAAAGATTTTTCTAAAGGTTCATGCCTCATTGATTCTGGACCTTCTACAACAAGCTGGATAGCCTATTTTCTCCTATAAAACATTCTTCATATTTCTGGAGCGATTTATATTCAAGATTCAGGCGATTTTGATGCTCTGCTTTCAAACTGGTTGATGCTGAGTTGATACCTGGAATTCAAGAACTCGAAATGGTCGAAAAAATTTTCATGTACATCTATGTTGGTTTTATAAGACAAGTAGTACAAAATATCGCTTTTTGGAGGGACTAATAAAAGAAATTTAACTCAATATTTTTCATATATGGATCTCTAGAATTGGAAATATTCACAAATGCAAACTACACATCATTGGGAATAATAATCGGCAGGAAAAAATACATAGTTTTACGGAAAAAATCACAAGCAAAAATTTAGTTCAACTGAAAGGATCTTTTTTTAGTATTTTTTGCACTATGATTGAAGGATGTAGTAGGAATCATTTTCCTAGTTTATTTAGATAATACGAAAATCTGTATTATGTCATGAAGTTTAAGGAGGACATATTCCCAGATCTCCTCAGGTTTCCTGAGAACATGTGTATATTCAGTCTTTCTCCAAAGCCGGACAGCAAATCTCATATGTCTCATCAGTTTTAAACTCAAAAGACGCTTTGGCTAGATTTACTGCCCAAAAAGAATATCCTGTATCACCTAAAATATTCTCAGAACTGAAAAATAGATAAGAGATCCCAATATCTGGATGTATTCTCTTCATATAAGATTAAAAAGGTGGAGATATATTACGGCTGGTTTTACTAATGAAGATCGTACTACAAAATGACCTAAGATACAATTTGTAGAGAAAAAAAAATCCATCTTGCTGCCTTTCATTGAACCAGATTTCCCTTTTAGTAGTGAAGTTTAGACGGATACGATAAAGATAAGATAGAATCGCCGGTATGGACCTCAGAATTATGGTAAGTTTATATATAAAAACTCTAGATATCCCTTCAGATCCTGATACACCCAGCAGATATTCTTCCTGATCTGAAAAATGACAGTTATCTTCTCATATACAAAAAAATTTCATTGGTGGCGTGAAAAATCAGATGCGCACCCTCGATAATCTTTGCATCTCCGATAAGTCTTTGTATTATATAAAATTAAAACAACTTTTATCAAAGAGACGTGAAACTAATTATCGGATTCAGAAAATGTAAGTAAATGCATACATGCAGTACGGATACTAAGTAATATAATAGCAAACATAGTGAATTACTTTTCCGAGATATAAACCGAGTCAAATCTAAGCGTAAGTCTATCATGATGTATAAATCAGATATCAGTCAATAATTAAAGGACCCAAAGTCAATAAATGTCGGCAATTGATTTAGTGGTTACTATTTGGGCTAAAAGATACTAAGTTGATAAGCCAAGTGGGATCTAAAATGTACATTAAACCTATTATAAATAATTTTATAGATATAAGCCTGTCAAAATACCTAAAATTTAGTGTTCTTACTATTAAAACCTGTTGGCTACAAATTTTCTTTGGAATTACGACAGCAAGCGATATTAATCTCATCCACAATTTTCAAAATAATATTATCTATGGCATGTTAAAGCTGCTCATAGTTTCCCCAAATAAGAAAAGTAAGGGGCAATCAATCATAAAACCATGCGAAGTTAGTCGAAATTCAAAAAGCTACCATGCCTGATTACGACCTATATGGTATATAGGTCAAGAGTAGCGACGGAATTGTGCCCCAATACGCACATTAATGATAGAAAGGTGAAGATGTATGTGTTTTTTAGGTATATTAAAGACATTAACAAACCTATTCCTGCCAATATTATCACCATAAATAATTAAAGTATATTGAAATTCATGAAAAGACCAGAAAATTCACCCATCTCCAAGTCAAAAAAAATTGGCGCCATAGTAGCTGCAAATGCAGAAGTTTCATCAGAATACTTTGCTGCATTGGCATTTTGGTCAATTTGAGATATTTTTGACACATATTTAGTTTGTCTTGTTTATTGGTATAAATTTTACACAAGTGATAATGCTTCTGGAGTCAACTTATTTGGATCCATCCGATGAAGTATAATTTAAGTTTAATTTAGTCTTATACATTTATTAACCAATATTATACTAAGGATGGGTTCATAATAAATCACACAAACCCTAGTCACTTTAGAAATTTACACCTTTGCGAAAAGATGATAGGGATACCGAGAATGTGTACCAAAGAACTTATTTATAAATTATGATTTTACTTTTTAATTAAATATAACTTTATCAATAAAGGATGATTAGATTTAATATGGATTAATTCTTAGTTTAATATTAGTTTATTGTCGATTGACTAAATTAATCTTAAACCAATAGTCCAAATTTGAAATTAAAATTGGTCTTTTATAATAATAATAATTACTAAATTATAAATTGATACTTAATCGATATTTCAAATTTTTTCCTGGCGAGATAGTTGTGAATTTCCAAAAAAAAGTTGACTATATGAATAATTTTTAGATTAAATATTTTATCTTTAAATTTCAATTTCACCTTTATATGCATAATATTATTAGAAATTGGTTGATTTTTATGGTTATAATCGATTTGATCGATTTTATTTGGGTTGTGTTTTTTTTTATTTGATCTTTTTTTTGATTTTTTTTTATATTTTGTGCTTACATGGTAATTTTAATGTTGGCATCAAAGATTGATATTTATACATGATGTAAATTTATATAATAATTTGAATCTATGGGAAAAGAACTAAATATATTTAGACTCGAGTTTGAAACCTTTTGAAATCAGGGGAGAGGTTTCGAGTTTAAACTTTATTCCACTTCCAATTTGTTCCCAATATATATTAATATATATATTGATCATTAAATTATTGGAGGTTTTTTTTGTTATTTTTTTACGTTTTTTGTGAAATTAAATCTTATACCCACCTATTTCGTCATTTGAATCTCAATCCTTATTCAAATCAAACTCAAGAAATTTTTTTCATATCTAAAAAACTTATTAAAAAATTACATATAGCTGCTTATGTTCCATTCCACTAAAATTTTTGTGTTAAATACAAATAAAAATTAAAATAAATTTTCAATATTACTTTTTGGTATTAAAATTATTTTTTTCGAAAAAAGAACAATGAATAATTTTTAATTGAGAGTTAACTTATTTTGATGTTTTTCATTAAAAATATTAATAACAACCAATACACTCCTGTTTTTGCTAAAAAATAACTTCTAAGTTGATAAAAAGTTCTAAAAGTTAATTTAAATTTTTTTAAAAAATAGCGAAATATTTTGAAATATTTTCATCCAACCTCCTTCTGCAGTTCTAGAAAGCCCATAACTTGAATTCGTTGGTTCAAGGAGTCCTATTAACCATTTAAATCTGGGGCTTAAGTTTTCTGGGCCCATTGATGCTTATCAGGAATTTGGCTGTCTCCAGCACATATTAAAAATCAACGCTTTTAGCTTTTATGCGACTTAAAATATGTATATACTCCCCTCAACCAACCATAAGAATTTTCTTAACTATCCCCAACCGGGACTCATTGAAATTTGAAAGTTTGTTTTTATAGTCTGAGAGGATCGGCACAGGTATAAACCGGCCAATCGTCTCATTCGGAAATTTTCTCCAGCTCGTGCAGTTCATGATAATATGATAGACAGTTTCAGGCACATCCAGTTTGCAGAATGGACAATATTTTTTAAATTCTCCATCTAAAAATTTCATATTTGACAGTCTTTGTGTGGTCCGGAGGGTCCTCATTCGCATTTTACAGATGTTCTGGATTAATAGCTTAGGTTCGGGTACAGCAGTTGGAGATTGATCCAGCTTCCTTTTCCGCTGATTTTCTTTCCACCAACTACTGGTGCATTTTAAACTTATAATCTTTATTTCTTATTTCGACTATTGTGATTTTGGTACTACAAAAAAAAAAAAATTCTGCCCATCTTGCACTTCCAGTGACCCAGGTGGCTATTATGGCCTTGTTCTGTGACTTAATAAATTCGGCTAAGCAATTTTTTAAAGCTGGCCACATGTGTTTTTCACGTTCTTGAACCGTGATAGTTTTTAAGAGGACGTGTTTTATCTATAATTTGGCTCGAAAACATTTCATGGCGGCAAAATTTCACACATTAGCAACAAGCCTTATATGTTTGCATATTTCGGTTTAAATTCGCTTAAATCTGGCTTTGCTCATCCAAAATTTTCGCCTCCATAGCAGTTAATAGACATAAGAAACAAATTTATGAATTTTATTTTTAAGCTTTTAGGCATGTTAGACCGGCTCAAAAAGTTATGAGCAGATTTTCAAGCTTAGATGTACTTTAATTTGTTTTTTTGATGGTCCCTGAAACGTTCCATTTGTTTTTCACAATTTACTCCGAATATTTGCACTGATCAGTTATTGGGATTTTTTGGCCTTGTAATATCTGATCGGACGATTGGGGATCTGAGAATTCATTAAATAGCATTTGGGTGCAATCACAGTCATTTCTTATATATTATACCAATAAGTAATTTTATTTAATATATATTGCAATTCGGTTTAAGCAAATATCACAGTACCATCGGCTAAAGCAGTCAAGGTATCCTAGAGGTGATTCAAAGGTCATATACACCTTGAATGCACTTGAAAAGATCGTTAATGTAAAAATCGAATAGTATTGGTGAGGCTGAGCAGCTTTGTCGCAGCCCATACAGGTAGTCAGTAGGTTTGGAGACATAATTTCCAAATGTGGAAATTCTGATATATACTAATTTATTTCAATATAAAACAGCCTATTAATAAATAGGTCAAACATTTCGACTAAAGATATATCTGGAACTTTAAATATCGTTATATAAATATTATCGTTATAGTATAAATTTTTTCTATAAATAAATTTAGATATCCCTAAGTTTTTTTTTTCGGAACATGTAATTAGCTAATTAGCCATTTATAATTTAACAGATAAGTATAAAAAAATCCTAAGTTATTAAGAAATGTGGATTTTTTTTTAATTGGCAATCTTTACCATTATATGCTACAATTGCGATAAATTTTCTATTATTTTATTTAATGTAAATTTTGAAAAAAAAAAAAAAATTTACTAAAAATCTAAAATTAATTTATAACTTTTAAATAAAAAAATTTATGTAACACGAAATTTTTACGTATGAATTTATATTTGTTTCTGGAAAATGATTAGAGGGATTTTTATTAAAGAATTTCAGTAGGTGTACAGTACTGATACCTCATACTAGATGTTAAAATTATAGTAACAAAAATTTATAAATATTTGAATTATCATCATTTCTATCTCGATAAAAAAGAAAAAATTTAACTTTATCATAATTTATTACACAGAAATTATCCTAAATAAATATAATTTAGTATAAAACTCTATTTTATTAATATCTTTTTAAATTTGAATTCATGGATATGTAACTAAGAATTAACTACACGATTTCCAGGATCAGACTCACCATCAATCAAATCAGTTATTTTAATTGACCCTGAAGCCTTACATTGATGGTAGTTTGCCGTGATATTTCTTTCTCCACTAATCAGAACATCAATCAATTTATTCATACATTTCATTAATTTATTTAAGTCTTGACAATCAGAACATTTTGCTTGAATAATTAGTCCTATTTTTGACCTATTTAAATTAAAACGAAGGCTACATTCTAATTCATAACACATATTGCTGATCGAGTTCTTTAAAAAAATTAGGTCTTTCATATTTATTTGCTTTTCATCAACATTATGGTTTTTTGCTTTTTCATCATAGCATTTTTGATAGCCATCTCGGCTCCCTTTTTGATACATTATTGGAAATTCTATTGGAATATTAAAGTTTGAAACTCTAATATAATTTATTTCGTTTTTCATTCCATACGCAAATAAACTGCAAATATACAAGCACGTTGAAAATAAAATATTTAACTTCATATTAAATTTGAAAAAATTCAAAGTATTGCTTTAAAATAAAGAAAGTTGGGGCTTAATTGAAAGATAAAAATACATTATTATCCCAAATAACATATATTTATACCCTTCTGCTTCTCAAAATAACTAAATTGCAACTCCACATCAAATAATAAAGAAGTTCAATTTATATTTGGGCGTTGATAATTTATTCACAACATTTCTAAAACTAATTTATAATATCTCCCCTATGGATAAAATTTCATACATAAGCATATTATAAAATATCTTACACAATAATACAGTTTTTTTCAATTTGAAATGATCAGAAAAATATTAAATTTACACAGAATAATGTATATATTTTTATTTAAGAATAAAATAGTGATAAATCAGTAAAATATATTTTAGTGTTTCCTTAATCTAATTGGCAATATATTAATGCAAAGAAATTTAATAAAGATGTGAATTTAACCTAAGAATTTCTTCAAACTTTAATAATTAATTTTGTAAGGATCAGGTTTAATGGGATAATTGGATAAAATTTTAATTGGCTCAGGTAAGGTTTATTGGTGAAAATTTGCCAATTTTAGCATTATTATTTGTAAAAATGTAGAGAGATTTGATTATTCTTTTTTTTATGAAAAATTAATACTTTCAAGATGATTTTATTTTTTCGTAGTTTATAATTTAGCTTTTGGTCTATTTTATTAATATTTTAAAAAATCTAAACTAGAATTATTATTAATTTTAGAAATTTTTTTGATAAAGAAGCGCATGAATAATAGTAAATATTTTTAGCAGGGATTCGAAAAGAGTAGTAATGTTTTTTATATGAGGTAGAGTACGGGAAAGATTAGTTTTTTTTTAATAGAAATATTAAATAATTACGCATTCAAAATGATAATTCCTTTCAATTAAAAAAAGCATCTAATATTTATTTATATTCATTATGAAAAAATTTTGTAATCATTAATTATTTGAATTAAGATTAATTAGATAATTTCAGTTCCCAAAATAAATAAAACTCATATTTATGAATTTTTTAATCAAATAAATTTATTTCCGCAATTAATTCTTATTAATGAAACACTAAAAAAACGCAGATTGATATTTCCAAATACCAGATTTGATAGGTGTTAGGAATATTGAACTATGCCATGTATGTAAGCAATGTGATCTCTAGTTTCAGAACAGCCGACGTATGTATCTCTGGATAAGTTAAAGTGGTTAGGCCAAATGGGCTTATAGAATAGTTTATTTAAAAAAAGGTTACTATTAAAAACAATAAAAAAAACTACTATTTATATCCTATCATATAACCAAAGGTTGATTAGATTAAAAGCTCACTAATCTATTGGAGGATTAATTACGTTCAGTATATTATACAAAAATATAATTATTTGACTAAAAGATAATTCAACCTAATTTTTTAATCAATAAAAATTTCACCTACTTAATTATACTCTACTTTCAATTTCACATACTAAACCATTGGTCCAACGTATATTTATTTTACAACCAATTAACCTATTTCTAATTACGCATACAACAATAAAGGTCTAAATAAAAATACAAATATCACTTTTTTAAATTTTTAATCTGTAATTATATTTCTAGCATATCCAATAACATTTTATGAAAATAATGACTTTCCATAAAAGTAAATTTCATGTAATAGTTGCTAAATTGAATTTTTAAAGCCTAAAACACTATTATTTAAATATTATTCGTGAATTTATAACAAATCGTGTATTATTCTTATATTATTATGTGATGAGTGTACTCATTAAATAAAAAACGATCCGAAGAAATAAAAAAATTTTATTCAGGGGATAACAACATAAATTTTATTAATAGAAATTCTGAAAAAAAATCTCTTTCTTTTTCCCTTACTAGGACCCATTCTCAATAAATTTATTTTGACCTCAAATATTTTTTGAGATTTTAATAAGTTTACCTTATTATTGTCCTATGATTTAAAATAGAATGAACAAATTTTTTATGGAAGCTGATAATTTCTCCACACTTTTACAAAAAAAACTTTTATAATTTCGCCTATTTGCAAAAAAATAAAATAATTCGCATAGTATTACAATAATTTGCATATTTTTACAGTATTTTTCAACTGTTATAATGAAAAGATTATTAATTTCGCATTGAATATTTTTTTATATTTTCATTAGGGAATAAATTAAAGTCGCCCAGTAAAATTATATCCTACTATATACAGCTTAATATTAATAAAAGTATTGTTTAAATATATTTAATAAAAAACAAATTTGACCAAGGAAATCATTAGAACTTAAATAACTAAATTTTTAGATTTATTTTAGCAACACTTGGTAAAATGTAAATTCTTAAAACCAAGAGTGATTGTGTGAAAATTCGCAATCTTTTAATTTTAGTTTGTAAAAGTGTAGTGGAATGAATTTTGTGCTATTTTTATTCCATTTAAAAATAATATAAAAATTTGGTCTTAAGGTTTAAGGTTTAAGGTCATTTAATTAAAATTTTAAACATATCATTCTTAAATGACCCCTCTTCTAATGGTGATTTTATATCAAATAAAACACAATAAAAATATAAAATTTATTTAAATATGAGTTGAATTTTTCTAAGATAAAAGTTTAGAACTCTTGATAATTGGAAAAGTTATCTCACCTGAAAATCATTAGATTTAATTTGCTATGAAATTTTTTTCATATATTGCAATATAGTACGACTAGATTCAAAAGTTTTATTATGAATTATACATATTATTATATAAGTTATTATTTTTGGTTTACGATCCGCATTTCGGTTAAAATTATTTTCGGGAAGATTTGATTAGTTAAATTCGGCTAAATTCTTGCCTAACATTTCCCCTCAATTTTTATTGGAGGAAATTTCACTACTACATAATTGCGAATTTATTTATATTTTTACACAGGTACCAAATATGGGGAAAAATTATAAAAACTTTATACTTGCTTTAAAAATCAATATATCCTTGGGAATATGAATGATTGGCATACCTTGTTTTAATAGTGAAAGAAACCCCAACAGCATATTTTAATTATTTCTACCCGCCAGATCGTTATGCCTAAAACATGAGTGCAAACTGAAGGATTTTTATTTGATGTTGAAATAAGTTTTTATTCCCAGAAAGGTTTTATTATTAAAACTTTTGATATACTTTACATTAATAAAAATTTGTAGACAGACTGGAAAAGCCTTACAAAGATAAAAGAATTCCAGATAAAATATCAAAATAAGATAACCAGCCCCAAAAAGTATAAATCGTTACCAAATAAAGTATTAAAATTATCTTTATTCTATAAGATTAAATTTTCTGGAATTTTATTCTTACAAATAAAATTCACATAAAACCATCCATTTTAAGAACCCTAAATTATCTTTTATTTATTGGGAAATTCTTTTTTTTTCTATAAATAACACTACAATACGCATACCTCGCATATTATAATTTTAAAGAAAAAAATTTAAAAATGCTAAAAATATTATATAACTCCATTTAATTTAAATTTCATCTAATTTAAAACATTTATAAATTTTTTGGGTTTAAAAAAGTAAATAAAAACTATCGTTATATTTTATAATTTGTATTGATAGATGAGTTAAACAAATAAACTGTATTTTTAATTTCCTTTTAAGAAAAATCAAAATGTTATAAATTCATGAATAACATTTAAATAATAGTGTTTTAGACTTTAAAAATTCAATTTAGCAACTATTTCATGAAATTTATATTTATGGAATGTCATTATTTTCATAAAATGTTATCGGTTGTACTATAAATATAATTCCAGATTAAAAATGTAAAAAAATCTAATTCGTATTTTCATTTAGGTTTTTATTGCTATATGTGTCATTAGAAATAGATTAATTTGCCTCTAAAATAAATTGACGTTATACCAATAGTTTAGTATGTAAAATGGAAAGTAGAATAATTATTAATTTGGTGAAAATTTTATTTATTATCAGGTTAGGTCAAATTTTTGTAAAGCCGAATTTTAATTGGTCAATATTCATGTCGACTAATTAACTTTAAATATTAAAAATAGATTAAAACATAATCACTGCTTTTTGATAAAAAAAAATATTGGCTATTGATCTAAGTAAAACAAAATAAAATCATATTTTTAAAGAGTTTTTAAAATTTATATAATAATTTGATACATTATTACGCTAGAAAAAAAACTGAGAAAATATTTTATGGTGAAAATTATAATCCATTCATAATCATAACCAATAAAACCAAAATTAATTGTGATCTACTTAAAATATCACATCCATTACCAAAAAAAATAATCTATTTTTTATTTGCCATTTACTATTGACAAAAATATGCTTCAATAAGTAAACATTCTGGATGAAAATTAGCAATCCCGTGTTAATATTTTTTTTCATTTTATAATATTAAATATTTGTAAAAAAAAATATGTGATTAAATATATTCAAAGGCGGATTTAAGATAAAAATTCATATACATTGCACAAGTAATAAAATTGATAATTATTTTATTAGATTGATTTAAAATTAGATTTTGTAATTTTGGAAACAAATATTTTAAGAAATAAAATTTGTTGAGCATAGTATAAAAAAGTATTAAATAATTAAGCCATTCCCATTATTTATAGGTGGCATTCGATGGTTTAAGATGGTTTCATTAAATCTAATTATATCTCATATTTTTCAATCTGTTAATATTTATTTTTTGATGTTAAGATAAAATATATCTTTTGGAAAAACAAGAAAACTAGATTTAACATTTCCTCAAAATCATTTGACACGAATTCTTTTCTTTTTTTAAAAAATAATTTAGGTCAAAAAAAATTTAGAGAACTCTACCCCAAAACATGTGATACACATCGTTGTTATTGAACAGAAAAATATGAGTAGAATCTTAATATCCCAGTATTACGGAGAGAGATAAATTATGACATAAAATTTTAATAAGGTGTCTTATTTGCCTACAGAATCATAGTTATATTGCTTGGAGGTTCTACCATTTTATCAATGAATTCCTCTTAATTAATAAGATTCTTTAAGCTAAAAATTAACAAATTGAAATAATTTAAACTTCAAGAAACATCATAATTGATTTTATTTAGAAAGTTCACTAAATACATATTTATCCAAGTTTAGAGAGTAATATATAGTGATTTAGAAAGCTTCATTATAAAGAAGATAGCTTTAAATATCTTTAATTCTTTACTTTATTTTTACAAATCTTTAACATTATAAAATTAAAAAGATTATTTTCTCGTGTTTCTTAGTTTCCATCCAGAAGGTATCCCTACTAAAACATATTTTTGTGAATAAAAAATGGATGATAAAAAAAAAATTTTTTTTTGGTGATGGATGTGAGATTTTGAATGGATATCATGTAATTTTTGTTTGATTGATTATTATTTTGGTGACTATTAATAGCAAACCATATATTTATTTTGATTAAACCAGTTTAATTGGGAAATCCAAAAAAATTTGTATTTTTTTATTTAATGGACTACTAGTGCAATAATCGGGTTTTTTTCGATTATATGAATTTTTGACAAATTTAAATAACTTTTTTAAAAAGAACTCAACAATAAAAATTAAAAACATGTTTTATTTTTAATTAAATAAAATAATATAAAAAAAATGAGATTAGATTCGACATATATTATAATTATGACGCTATATTATTAAATATTGATTTGTATCAATAAAACGATTGGATTGACATGAGATCTCATTTGTCTATAAAAGCTATCTGTTCTTTAATTATGAATTATCTATGTTTAAATCTGGGTTAAATAGCAATTTCCAGGAAATTTCATTAAAAAATCTTATAGTTATTTCGAGAATCTGACAATTTTTTTGACAACCTGACAAATTTGGATACCCCCTTTTAATTATCAGACTTTTTCAGCAATTATCTGCCAATAAAAGTAAAATTAGAAACAATTTTAAAATCTGCCAATGAGATATCCGATATTATATTCATTAAAAAAAGTGGCATTTTTCAGTAAAAAATACTTCAAGAAAAAATTCATTGGTAAATATTTAATTTATTGAGAGTTAAAATACTAATTATTACATTATATTGTTTGTTTCTATAATCTCCTTCATTTCAAATCACTTTGATACCATTTTCTCGAGCTTCAGATAAATGTATATATCTATTTTCAATTAATATATTTAAATTCATATTACAAATGAATTAAAAATTTATTCTATTAAAAGTGAATTATTTTTTCTTAGTATTATTTAGTTACTTTTTTTATTTTTTATATCATTCTTGTTGACTAGATCATATAACCTCAAAAAATGCATCGAAAAAAATTGTTCCGAATTAAAAAAAGGGGAGAAATAATATCAATTTACTAGTTTGGGATTTAATATTTACTCCTGATTATTTTCTATACACAGTAAATAAATTTCTATTTCTCAAAAATATTTAAAGAGATTAAGGAATAAAAAATCGATTATAAATGATATCATATATTTGTTAAACGTCAATTTTTTATTGAATTTTTTAGGAGTTTCTTAAACTTATCAGAAATTCAATTTCCGAAAAGTCTTGTTTTATTAATTTTTATTGTCGGTGTTTTAGAAGTAAGAATAATAATATGTAAGTATTTTTAGATTTAAATTATATAATATCAATGAACACATTGTTTCGTTTCGTTTCGTTTCGGGTTTAATGACAAATGAGAATTTTAATTATTGAATTAAGCTCCAGAAATTAATTTATTTGATTTTTATACATGTAACTATCAATTTAGTGATCAGTTATCATAGGTTTTTATTTATTCAAAAAATATTATATAGCATAAAATTAATTTGAAATGAGTTAGGGACGGAGGGTAAAGTTTAAAAAGAACATTTACTGCTCTTAATTGATACAAACTAGGCTGATTAATACTGAAGCCTAATAGTTACAGTTATAACATTAATTTATTATAGTATAAACTATGCATAGTCTTATAATAAATTAATGGAAATACAAAAGTATTAACTAGCATATTTTGAGTATGAAAATAATGTTGAGTAGCTGAAATATTAATAGAATTTTTGATCTCAGTATAAATTTATTACCTAATACATGATATTTCTGAGTTGTAGTATTAACATAAAAAAAAAACAAAATCAACGAATAAAAAAAAAATTGCGCTTTTATTGGTAGATTATTGCATAAATAGCAGGAAATTAAAATTGGGTATGCCAACTTTTCAGGTTATCAAAATTGTTGTCAGATTCTCCAAATAAAAATCAGATTTTTTTTTTCAAAATTGCCAGAATTTATTTCCTTACCTTCAACTCTGAATATTTTTTAATTTTGTGCTTATTTTTAATAATTTTTTTTATTGAATAAAAACAAATTTATCGAAATGTATCGATTTTTTTAAAATATATTAGTCTAAAAATCCGATTATGAGCTTTAAAGGTGTTAAAGGCTCTAAATTTTATGTAATTTCAAATGGTTTGAAAAGCGTTAAAATTATTGATTACAATTTTGAAAATCCACTAGAAATGTTATAATAGCTTTATTGTGTAATAAAAGAGTTTTATTGAAAATTTTAGATTTATACGAAATTATGGCATATTTTCAAATAAGCTTAAATTTTTCAATTAAACGCGGTTTATTCAAATAATTGCTTTTATATATCTACTAAATTTAATAACTTAATAATCGACCTATAATGATTTTTAATTTTTGAATCTAATTGTGTCAAAGTTTTGAATTGAAATTTAAAATCTGCAGAATAAAAATTGGATTTTTTTGCATAAATTGTTAAAAAAAAAAGATAAACATATTCGATTTTGATATTTATATCTAGGTCCTAAAACTCTAATTTCCGAAATTTTATGAAGAGGAATCCAAATTATACATAAATTTTGGTTTTGAGACGTTTCAAACACAATTTATTTTTATCTAAAATTTTTAAGAGGCTCTGATTTCTTTATAAAGTATTGGAAAAAGTAATTACAGTTTTATCTCAGATTATTCTTTATTATAATTATTTTTTAAAAAAAAAGATCTGAGTATTTTATTAGGAAGTTTATGTGGTTATTTAAATAAATAAAAATTATAAAAATACTAAAAGAAAATGATATAAATTTGTTTTTTTTTTGTTATAAGACGATTATTCTTTTAGTTTCAAGTTGCTGATGAGAAATTTTTTAATTTATAACAGATTTTATAATAATTTGATGTATATTTAATAAATTCTCACATTATTTTTTATATTACACAGTGATTTTTTTTAATTACTAGATAGATTTAAATATTTAAATAAACCTTCAAAACTTTATTTTTAAAAAAAAAAATGTGAAAAATTTCATCTTTTTGAAAATTGGAGTAATCGTTGATAAAATTTATGAAAATTTATGGAAAGTCATTATAAATTTAATCAATTTGGTAATTTGAAAAAATGCATTCAATTTGAATAAAACCCGTTAAATTGAAAAATTCCAGCTTATTTAAAAAAGCGTATTATTTTCGAATAAATCTAAAATATTCAATAAAATGAGTTTAGTAGAAAATAAGCCTATA
Source organism: Smittium mucronatum (assembly GCA_001953115.1). Classification (NCBI taxonomy): domain Eukaryota; kingdom Fungi; phylum Kickxellomycota; class Harpellomycetes; order Harpellales; family Legeriomycetaceae; genus Smittium; species Smittium mucronatum. The sequence goes on along the minus strand of LSSL01002704.1, from coordinate 19,197 downwards.
ATAACCTTTCTAGTGAATTCTCAACATTATAAACAATTATTGGGACTATTTTGTTTAATTTGAAATTATATAAAATGTCGAGTCTTTCGAAAACTTTAAAGGTATCTATCGAGATGGCAGTCTAATGAATTTTTTCAAAAAAAATTAGAAAATTTTCAAATAAAGCTATTATATAGAATAGTCTATTATTTGTCAAATTTTTTGATTTTGAAGAAACTTCCTTTTTAAAACTATCCGTTTTTTGATTTTGAAATATTCTCTTGGGATATTGGATCATTAATTATAACGCGAAAAAATAGCCGCTTACCCATCTTCATGATATTTTTCAATATTGGATATTTTTTTAAAAATTAAAAGCTTTTAATATGTAAATATTAATTAGTTTTTATTTTATTAAATATATCATTTTAAATGAATGTATAGTTATCATAACATTTCAATTTATATTTAATTTTACATTTTATAGTATTAATTAATCATTTTTGTTATCTAATGCTTATATTTAAAAAAAAATTGATCTAATAAAGAATATTTTCATCTAATAAAATTATTCTTTGTACATTTATTTGAAATTTTTCAAAAAAAAATATTATAATTAGTGATATATACTCAAAGGTTGGATTTTTAAAACAACTCATTTTTTTTATATAAATCTTTGATTACTAACACTCAGTTTAACAGCTATTAGAATTTTTCCATTTATAAGATATTAAAAATTTTCTTTATTTTATTATATATTATATAGTTTTAGAAATTGGATAGCAGTTTTTTTAAATTTTAACAAATATCCGAGGTTTAAATTTGTATTAATTCCACCTTTTAATAAAAGTATAAAATATAATACTTCGAGTAAATACATACACCGAATAAAAAATTAAAATGAGTTATGTTGATATCGATGTGTTAAAGAAGAATTTCGACAGAGAAAGATAGATTTATTTTTTATTATAAACAAATTTTGTGTTGAAATTTTAAGATTTTATTTTTTCGCATAATTTGTATATAATTACTTTTTATATTTTTATCTATTGAACTATTCATCTCTTTTTTTACGGGGAAAATTTATTCTGTCATGCCCTGATTTTTATTTAAAATTTTATAAGTACTTTTAGGAAAAAATCTGAAAAATTACGAAATTTACTATTATTATTGAAATCAATGTAATTTATGACATTCATTGCATTGCACCTTTTAAAAAATATTTTTAAAAATAGATAAATACAATACAATAATAGGCATTAGTGAAGATGGATTCAATAAATAGTGTAAAAAAATTCAAAGATAATAAAATATTATTAGATATAGAACAATAGAATTCAAGAACAGAGAAAATTGATCGTGAATAGCACAATCTAGTTGTATTTAGATAAAATTGATTTTAAAATAGTGTAATTGGATTTAAAAAAATGTAAAAATTAGTTCGTAAATTAAAATTCGGAGAAAGTGAGTTCTAATTTCTAAAATTTAACTTCTAATATGATAAAAAATATGAAATTCTCGATACACTCAGACTGGAATATCATTTAACTGAATGGTAAATGAAAAAAATTAGTTGAAATTTTATATGCATTTCCTGCACATTTCTGGTGTGAAACAAGATAATTTTTTTGCTGTGGTTGATTCGATCATCATAGATGTCTTTTCTAATAGGGAGAGTCTGCTTTCTGGGTCATTATCATGTAGTATCCTAATTTCTCTAAAAATCCTTTTTTAATATTATATTTTATCACATTCCAAGCATTCCCTTTGGGCTGAGTATTGATAAATAGGGGATACAAATAGAGATAGGCCGTTAAAGCATTTATTTATTTTTACATCTTAAATCATTATATTATATAGGGCGTTGTAATTTATTATGAAAATAGTACATCGGGAAATCCAATTAAAAGTTAATACCCAAAGTATCTCAGTAGCTGACCCTCTTCAGTCTATTTCATTATAGCTTTTTTTTTCTTTTGAATTTTATAATTCCAATGGAAGATAAACCACTAATCATGTGAAAACTACGATTTTTTATTTTAGGGCGCCTAACTAAAGCTCTTTGGAATATTTTATTACCTTCCTCTATTCTTTCTTATAAAATTTTTAGCATTAATTTCTTCTTTTATATAAAAAAAATTCCTGAGCTAGAATGCTCAAGAAATCCTTTTACATAATTTTTTCTATTATTATTTATAATCAAATGTATTTGATTTTGAGTTATATGAGCTAACTTGGTTTTAGATAACCTAATTTTAGATGCCTGCTTATGATTTTTTGACAAATGAGTGTATAATATCTAACATTAATTAGATTGGAAAATTCCTTAGATATATAAAGGGTATATCCCTAACAACTCAATTAATTATTTCACTTGTTATTCAATCATTTTTGTGAAAAGCATCTTTTTTATTTCTTTAGATTTTGTGTTGATACTACTGGATATTAACCATTTGTATGCTTTAGAGTAAAAAAAATGGTGTACCCTAATTAGATTGTAAAAATCATATTCCTTTAAGCTGATTGAATTAAAGGGATCTTAATTTAAATATTATTGTTATTGCATTTCCGCCTGTTTTTGGGATTAAGCTCCAGCAAAGGTAAACTGTTTTTTTTACCACCAGATTTTGCTCTTGAGAAAAAAAATAATAATTAATAGTTATTATTTTATCTAAAGTGAAATTCTATTTCTAAAATAATTTTTTATCTTTTTTCAATTCACGTATATAATTAGGTTTTAAAAAACCATAACCAAAAAGTTATTCGAATATCCTGTGAATTATTGATAATCACCCAGAAAGTAATCAAAAATTATATTTTAATACAATTTTTTTTGAGTTTTAATAAAACTCATTAATAAGATAATTAATTTATTTTGTCATAATATATCTATATATATTAAAAAAACATGTATAAATCTCTAAATTGGACTTTATGGATGTGATTTAATCCTATTTTTTTTAAGATCAGTGATTAAAAAAACACAAAATCAATATACTCCAAAAAATATTATGTAAATTGATACAAAATTTCCAAATCGATGTTAAACCCGTAAATAGGTGGGTTTACACAGTAAGCGATTATGTAAATTAATGAAAAACGGAAAGGCTTTTATATTTGCTTATTTAGATTAAAATTAAAGATAAAATATATTTACTATTAGAAGGAGAATTAAATATCTTCTAAAAATAGATGATTTAAAATTGTGAACCAATACTTAACTAAAGCTTAAGATTTCTATATTTTTTTAAAAAAAAATTTAGTACTTCATAACCAAGACAATATTATTGTTGTAACTTTTTATAGTTAGAAAAATACTATATAAAGAATCAAATTATTTACATCTCTTAGCTTTAAATTTTTTTAGGCCATTTAATAATCTGTATGGATTTTTTATGAAAGTGGGATGTTGAAATCGGACTTTTTATAATTTTCAACCACTTTAAAGCCACATGAAAAATTTATTTAACTGAAAATTAAATAATCGAAATTGCTACATAGTAAAATGCGACTTTGCATCATTGTGAGTATATAAATCTATTTAGTATAAATTTTTATGTTTTCTAATATTTACTGACTTTATTTTATAAAAAAAAATCGAATTCTTTTCATAGATGAGAGGAATATATTCCAAAAAGATATATCGATAAATAAGAAATAATTTCATATTTTATTATAAATTGTAGACCAGCCCGTCAAAAAAAAAATTTTTTTTGAGCTAATGATCAGGTAATGATTATAAATCCCTTTAAAAATATTTCATCTTAACTTATTAAATATATATATTTTCTTTAGAAACTAAGAAATAAAGGATCAATTTTATAAAAATTACGAAATAATTTTTTGAATATTACTTCTTTAAACACTATTTTTTCCCGAGTCGGTTTCGATGGATTTTTAGTTTTTAGAATATAAGTTTTAATAACAAATAATTTAAATAAATTAAATTTATATATCAAGAACGAGTTTGGAAATTTTTTTTTGGTATTTTTTTTTTCTGCCCCTTGACCATTTTTTCTAATGTAAGGTTGTGTTTATTATACCCCAATTTCCTTCTTTTTCCAAATAATTTTTTGTGTAATGGTATTTCTTATGCTTAAGAAAGTTATAGCAGCTGCATGTAGCATCATTCAATGAATTTATTTCATTCATTTCTTTGAGTAAATAGTATACTGTATGTAATTCTCTGTAATCCCTTAGACTAATCTAATCACCTCATTATTTTTTTGCTTAATTAAAGCAAAATTTCCGTTCGATGGTACTGTATTTTACACCAAAAAAAATTTTTTTTTACGATGTTTTTTTTCCAAGCTCTAAAAGATAAATTTTCATCACCATTGATTAATTTTCTTGTATAATAATTGGGAGCATCGAATTCTGGTGTTTTTTTTTTTGAATAAACCATACACAACAAGTTTGCAAATATTTAAGAACGATATAATATCCATTCATTCCCGTTTCGAATACGATTTTTTTAGGGTTAGATTGAACCTTTACAAACAACTTTTGATACTGGGTCCATAAATATTGCTTCCCTCGAACCTTTATCTGTTAGTATTAGTATGTTTATTGACAAAATAATCGAAAATTTGGTCATCATCTATCTTATTAGACATTTTTGAAATTAATAAATTTAACTTTTTGGAATTCTGTTTCATTTTTTTACAATTAAAAATTTTTTAAATCTGCCAAAACTTCACATTTTACTTCTGAATCGATATATTTTAGCTTTTTTTTTATATTTCTAAGAAAGTGGGCCTAGAAATGCACAAGAACGGAATTTGGATAAACATTTCCACGGATCTGGTTATAGAAGGTGAAGAACCTCCTATAAAATTGGTTGGTTTCTAGAATACACAAATTCTCTCTTCTGCTTTCTTCAAACCTTATAGAGCCGAAATGTAATTATCTGAAGAATCTTCAGACAAAACAGAGATTCCAGTTAAAACAAACATTTAGTTAGTGTCGCTTATTCCCACCACAACCACTGGGTTACATAAGTCAATTAAAATATATATGGCATCTACATGTAACATTTTAGGGAATTTCGTAACACTAAATAGGTATTTAGAATTCACCAAGATTTTTATATTATCTATTTGATTGATTTTTTTTAATAATGATTTTGCGATAAATTTTTAATATATGGATCTAACCTGTCTCTACACTATAATTGCATATGTACGATTGGTTAAAATCAGAAGCTTCTGAATATTTTCTTCATGAAATATATTCTTTAATATCATTGGTTGTGAGCTCATTATTTTTTGTTTTTCTCCTATAATTCAAGAATACACTATAAATTTTGCTATTTCTAATTTTCAAATTCTTGAATAGAAGGCTCTGCTCTATAACCCAAGTTCTAATCGCTCAGCTGGAATGAATTTTTATTATTAAATCTTTTAAATTGGGATCAGGTGGCAAAAAATCGAATTTTAAATTTTGTTTATAGACTTTATAAGTTTTTTTTAGTCAAAATTCATACTGATTGTTTTAGCTAACGCAGGACATCCGAGGTTTATTTTTTTTTGTTTCTACTACAGTAAATTGTCTTTAAATTTTTATTCGACCTTCTTATTGTTAGTATTCTTCATCTTGAAAAAATATCACCTTCACCGATTCTCGAAGAATAGTTAGCAGAAATCATATTTATGTTCATTATTTATAAATATAAAGATGTATTTTTTAACTACAATTTTATTAAGAACTCAATATTATAACTTTTTTTTTTTTGTATATTCTTAAATAAAAAAAATTCAAACTCTAACTTTTTTTTTAATTTTTGCAGATATTTTAAAAAAACAATACTCTCCAATTGAAAAAAAAAAAATAACAATAATTTTTGTTTTTAGATTTTTCTATTTTTACGAGATATGAGCTATTAGTTTTTTCTTCTTCAGAATTTTATTACTTTACTTAATCGCTTACTGAAAAAACCCACCCTTTTACTGGATTCGTATCGATTTGAAATTTTTTTATCAATTTATATACTATTGTTAGTAATATAATATTTTTGTATTTTTTTATATTTGACCATATTTTTAATATTTCTATTTAGAACTTTTTTTTACTTTCTTTAAAGTCTATTGAGCCGTAAATAATATAAAATGAAAATTTTAATCTTTATAATTTTGTGAAACTATCAAATAATTATAAAGCTCTAAATTTTATGATAAATTTTCTTAAAAGAACTTAGCTGCTTTATTAAACTAAAAGAATAGTATTTTTTTCTAGTTTTGTATTTTTTTGAATCTAATTAATATAAATGCCGTCTTTTATTATAATATACATTTTTCCAATTTGGTCTAGTCTTTTATCAATTGGTATCTAAAATTGAAGAACAAATAATCACTATTTCTGAATACAATTTCATTAAATCCAATTAGCTTTTATTAATTAGGAATTAATTTTCTCTATACTTTAATTTTATTGCATTAATTCAATTTATTTTATTATTTTTGAAATTTTTTACACTTTTATTTTAATTAGTGGTTAAAAGGTGTGTTTCCATTTTATGCCCAGCTATTTGAAGATTTTTTACAAGTTTTAATTAAAATTTGGTTTAAAATGGTTTACTCTAAGGTATTAATAGCTTTAGACAGTTAAATCCTAGTTACAAGTGTGTATAAAATGAGAAATTTTATGCTCTCAAATAAAATCACCATATTTATTAAAACCAAATATTATTTTTGTACTCCTGTAGTTAATTAATCCAAAGCATATTAAGGTGTTCAATGTAAATTTTTACTACATCATAGTTGATACCAAGAAATATTTTGTAAGTTTTACACAAAAAATTATTATAAATTTTTACGAATATAGTATAATTATAAAGCATCTAATTTAAGTCTATTATGATTATTTTGATCGTTATAGTTTTTATGCTATAACCTGGTGATTTTTCAAAATTTAGAATTAATAGATAATTTTTTAAATTTTTGAAAATTTTATTAATTTATTGATTAGAGCCCTATATTACTTATCAAGAGACTTAAATAAATTTAAATATCTAGAAAATAACAATTAATATAAAAATTTCTATTTTTGATAACCTCAATATTAATTTATACTTACCTAAAATTAGGAGCTAAATGATTTAAGATTGATAATTACTTTTTTTATATTTTTTTTCAAGTGAAAGATTTGATTATCTTTAGATTAACTAAATGATTCATAAGAAGTGCTATTTAATAAAAAATGTCAAATATTCCTTGAAACCTCTCGAAATGAATCTTAATTGAATACTAGTGTAAATATATTTTATAGGATTTGTTTTTTAGATAAAAATAAATATAAGAAAATATTAACATTAATGATTTAATTTTACACTCTATCTATTTTTTTAATTAAACCAACAAATAAAAAAATATAAATATTAAAAATATTACTATTTCATCGTTAAAATTTATAATAAGCTCTAAGAGTTTGAACAGTTTTATATTGATGAAAAATCACTAAAAAAACAAAAATTAAATATTGATTTGAAAAATACTTTAGATTTCCATTTAATTTTAAAATGGACATTATATGCCTGAATTGATTAACGGATTTTTTACATTGAAAAATCTTTTATTTCAGTAAAATTGAATTTTTTAGATAAATCTGGCTGGTTTTAATATTTAATTAAAGCTTAGAAAAGTAAAAATTTTATGATATATTGTATTTTTAGAAAATTAAAAATTTGATGAATCAGTAAAACTACTTTTTATAGCTATATCAATTACTTTCCTAACCCAAATTAAGATTAAAATATAGCTTTTTTACTGTTTTTTGTGCCTTTATATTATAAAATTTTTCATTATGAAATAGAATTGAGACAACGAAATTGGCCTCTACTATTAATGAATTTTCTTTAAGACTTATTATATTAAGGTATAAATTTTCATTAATTAATGAATGTTATATATTAGCTATATTAAAAAAAGTATGATTAAAAAAATATTTATAAATAGAAAATTCCATAATTCGGATAAAATAGGATATTTTTATTTTTTTCAAAGGTTCCTGTGTTTCTTATTTAATTTGACCTATTTGAAAAAAAGCCAATCTTGAATTTTTTTTTTCGAGTGTTAGTGAGTATATAGACGTTTATTTAAACCAAATGAAAAAAAAGTAATTGATTTTTTATATTATAGAGATTGTTATAGCGAAAAAAATTTAACGAATTAAACAATCAAACTGTCAATCTTTTCAAACGATTCGATTTAAGTGGAGAAAAAAAAAATTCAAAATAATTTTGATAAAAAGTATACATAAGTTAAATATCGGCCAACGAAGTCATAGTAAGTTACAACATTGAAATTTTATATCTAAAGGTTTTTCATGAATTGGATTTTTTTTATTCATACAGACCTATTTCTCTGTGATTGTAGACTAATTTTTTAAAAAAATAGATATTCCTCTATTATTTTCATTAATATAAGAAATTTACAGTTAAAAATAATCTTTTGTGGGTATTGTAAAAAATTTAATTTTAATCTGTATCTTTAACTATTTAATTCAAGTATATTTTTTAACATTTATTTTATATTAATAAAAAATAAAATAATTAAAATCAGCTTATTCGAAAAATGAAAACTTTTAATTAATTTGTAAAATAGCATTTATTGTTATGAAAAAATATTCTGATGAAATTAAAAACAGGATTTATTTATATTAAATCTTTATAAGATTTAATAATAACCAATTCGCATTATAAACTTACAAAGGTTATCAGAATTTTTTTATGCAAAATACTTTATTTGAAATGTTTAAAATACGTTTTATTGATATTAAATACTAATGTGTTATTTTTTCGATTAGGAAAAATAATTTGAACTAGTGCTTCGCTTCACTAAGATATTATTTATACTGGAAGACTTTTGATGATCAATTCTAAATTCTGTACCTATTTTCGCTTTCATTTTTTATTCAAAGGGAAATATAATAAAAAATCCCCAGATTTAGTTACGTATATAAATCTTTTATTTTGATTAAAAATAAAAAAATCTTTGAAAGAAGAAATTTCCTTCAATTTTGATAATTTTTTAAAATTTAATTTAATGAAGGAAAAAATTTAAGGTTATAGTTTAATTCAAATTTTAAATTACGAACAAATCTTTCTTAATAAAATTAATAGTGAATATAAATTAGTTAAATAATATTTTATTATTAAATAATTTAAGATCTAATTTCCATTAGCCGATGGTTTAAATTGTAAAAAAAAAAATAAGATTTTGAAAAAAATATCCAAAATACAATAAATTAATTTAAAATTTTTTTCAATATATTCGGTGTCTTTTGAAAAAAAAAAAGACTTTTTAAAGGTTTTTTTTACGTTATCTAAATTTAAATAAATTATTTTTATCAATATAAGCCAAAAGACTCTTTATTTTTTCCATTCCAAATGTATATACAAAAATATGCCTATATGATAAAAATCTACTATTTTAATTAACTTTCATAAAATTTATAGATATCCATATCAAATTCTTATAAAAAATATACAAATTTTTACCAATCTTAAATGAGACCAATATAAAAGCTTTCAAAGGAGTTTTTTTTCTGTATCAATTTTGATACCACATATTTTTAAGTGGAATAAAGTTTATTTATTAGTTTAATAAAAAAATATTCTATTTTTGAAATTTAAAGATTTATAAAATGAAAAAAGGTGAAGATAAATTAATTAATATTAAATCGCCTTAAACAAAATCTGGACTAACTTTTTATTCTGTTAAATACATGAGATTAACCATTTCCGATAATCTTCTCATCGAAAATTTAAAACATTTTAAAAAAAGATTTTATGTATAAAAAAATTATTATCATAATATTTTTTTAGATTAAACTTTTAATTTTGTCATTTTAAAAATTAAAAATTAAATTTTATAGTTTATTTAGATAATATATACCCAAATTCTCATTTTATTTTACTACAGCTTTTATTAAAATATTAAAATATTATTTTGATGGATGGATATATTATTTTAATTGTTATATATAATTTTATCATAATTATTTACTTATTTGTATTTTTTTTAATAAATCGGAAAATACTCAATTCCCAGACAAATTATATCTTTTATTGTAAACTTTTTTTATAAAATCCTTGTTGAATCAATTTAAATTTTGTTTGATATCACAGATTATCAATAAAATTAATTATGGTAAGCCCAACCTCCTGGATAATCATAAAAAAAGAAGTATATATGAAATTTCATATGAAATAAGTTCATCTTTTTAAATTTTATTTATATTTGATATTTCACTTTCTACTAATGATGATTTAATCCATATAAAAATAAGTTATATATACATTGATTTATAACGGTTAACGTTAAATTTCACTTTATGAACAATTCCTAAAAAACTTTTAGATTTCAAATTAATAATCTTGTTAATGAATAATAGATGTCAAAACTCTAAAAAATTTATATTTAGCTATTTATTTTGAAAGAAAGTTATTGTCATAAACTGAAACTACATAAACAATTGAAAAGCAGGATGATTCAATTCAGGTGCTTTTTAATGAATAAGATAAATTTATCTAGGATTTAATAATTCGATATAAACAATAAATCTATTTTTGAATAATATCTCGATAAAAAAATCTAAAACAACTTTTTTACGATTATTTAAAAGCTCCGATTCTATATTTTATTAAAAATTTACTTAAAAGGAAATTTCTATATTTTTAATCTTTCAGACAAGAACAGGTCTTAATTTTCTCCAAATTAACGTGATATTAAAAACTCACTTGATATCAATCTCATTTATTAATAGTATGTATGGATTCTGTTATATAATAAAAAAAAATCGACATATGCAAATTATTTCTATCAAGCTTCCTTTTTTTCAGGGAAACAATATTGATTATTTTCATAAAGAATCAATGTTAAAATTAAGTCAATTCCATAATATTAATCGGGTTTTATATTTGACATATTTTTTACAAATATAGCTTAATTAGATGATATTTATACGATAAATCCGTCATCTTCATATCTGTAGTTAGATAATTATGCTGATTATGTTTAAAAATATCTCTTTTTAATTCGTTCATTGGAAATTTAGGTTATAAAAATATAATTATTATAACATCTTTGCGGATAGAATTATAATTTTATCAAATCAGAGTTCCTGTATTAGTATAATTTATTCTAAGCTATGGGAAAGAATCTCTTATGAAAAATATTGGTAGAAGGGAAAAAAAGTCAGACTTTAGACACCAATTGAAAAAAAAAAAAAAACTTATTTGATTTATTTGATTGTTAAATTGGGTTTAAAATTTCCATTTTTTCATATAAAAATCTAAAAATATCCTTAAAAATGCCTCGCCTGTCATTAATTTTATATTAAATATGATCTATATGATATTTCTATAAATTTTAGCTCCTTTTTTTCACATAATTTTGATGACTTTTGATATAACAAGCCAGAGATAAGTCCTCTTAATTCTCCAAGATAACCTGCTCAGAGCAGATGAATTTTTAATTATAAATCAGTGACCAAGTTTATTATTGATCACATAAAACATATAAATACATGTTATAGATCAGGTACTTGAAATATCCATAACTCAGATTCCACAAAATCACTAATTACAATCTGAAATATTACAGAAAACCCTTTTTATAAAAATACGTTGTTCTGGATATATGATAGGTTTTTCACCCTTTAATAACTTGGTGGTTGGATCAATATTCTGTAAACTTGACAAATTGATATTTTTTTATTTTCTATGAGGTTAAAATAGCACTAATTCAAATGAATTTAGAGCATAAATCAGCCATATAAGCTGTGATTCCAAATTTTGCTTTCTCTTTTAAATAAATAGTGATGTAAATAAATATAAATTCGGATAAAAATCATATTTAAATAAGTATTTTAGATAATTTATATCGATATACCTAGTTATTTTTTTACTTTTACGGTATAAAAAATATTTTTAATTCTGCGTTGTTTTCTCTTTTTTTCTTTTTTTGGATCTCATAAGATCTAGTACTATATTATGATACTCAATGAGAAAATTTTAATTATTTGGAGTTTTTTTTTATAAAAAAATCAGATTTATGATTATTGATAAAATACGTTTTAATTTGGAGCCAAAAGTCTAGTGATATTCAGCTCAGGTTAAAATCCCAATTTAAATATATTTGAGCAGAAATAGTACGAATAAAAATGTTTTTTTAAATATTTCGTTTTTTATCTGGCCAGAAATCGCTATTATCCAAATATTTCCAGTAATTAAAAAGTTTCCATTCTTTAACTTTTCTTAACCATTCTATTTTTTTATTTTTTTTTCTTTAAACAAATAGAGTTTTTTAATAAAAAAACTTTTAATATTCCCGATAACCAAAAAACGATAAGATTCTTTAAAATAACGTATCATATTTTTTAATAAAAATTTGCATTTTTTTAAATTTAATCTTTATTATAATTTATTGAAGAAAAAAATGAATGTTAGTGAAATTTAACCTTGAGTAAATTTAAACAAAAATTCAAAATTAATTTCTCTTAAAAATTAAAATACACTTTATATCGGCTATAAAGAAACAATTACCTTTTTTTTTTGGTTTAATGCGATATATGGCGATTTTTTAGTTTTTTAATGTAAATATGTAGAACTAGTAGCTATTAGAAATAAACGCTTTTTTATTTTCAAAAAAAAAATTGATCTGAATAATAATCAATTATTTACGCTATTTTAATCTGTTAATTCATACTTTAGTTAAAAAATATTTAAATAGGTCGAAAGCGATCAATTAAAGTTTTAATTTTCTTAAAGTGATTGAATTAAGTTTATTTTAGTCTAAATTTACTATTTAATCATTGTATAACAGTTTTAACAAATGAAATTTTATAATTGCTAAAAAAAATAGGCATTTTCATAATTGACCTTATACTTTGAGTTGGGTTGAATTTATATTTTTATTTTTATAAATCTGAAATATCTTAAAAAAATTAATTCATTGAATGTACTTCATAAGACAATTTAATTATTTAAATCTGTTATTTCTGAGGGACTTTTAGATGAGTGAATAGAAATAAGTATAGGCCATTAAAAAATAGTGATGCAAAAAAATTCTCTAAACTACGAATTGTGAGCCTGGATCAATTCGCGAGCTTTACATTTTTGCGGCCTTAAGATAAGCCTTATAATGCTTGGGAATAAATTTTGTTTTATTATTTTGAAAATTATCTCTGGATAAAATCAATAATGAAATTTAAGGATATGATTTCTTTGGAAATTCTTTTTATTTCGAGAAAAAAAATTATTAAATTAACAACTATATTATAGATGGTGAATAATTCTTAAATATAAAACATAGACTATTTTATTGGGGGATCTTGTGTATTTTTTAAAATATAATTTATAAATCAAATAAGTTATTAAACCCCATCTTCAAAAATAACGTCTTTAAAATAAATTTATATTAGGCTAACATGTATAGTTATTTTTTACATGAGTATCTTACTATTAGTAAATTAATAAATGCTTAATTTTTTTATAATGTGGATTTAAGGGGATAAGGACTTGAGCGAGGATCTATTTTAATTGAAGATTTTTAGGATATAATTGAAAGAGAACGTGTAATTTATAAAAAATTGGTATTACTTTTAAATTGGTCGATATTTAAAAATTATTAGAAGAAAAGTGTTAAAGTTATTTTGGATTTTAATTTTATTTAGCAAGTTGTTCAAAATAATCTTTAAATTGACAACATGTAAGATTTGATGTGTGTTTAGCTGCATTTCGCGTCATTTAACAGCGATTTGAGGATACATTTGCATTTAGGATCACGCAAACAAGATCTAATTGTTCGATGTTGAATATTTTTATTGATCAAGCTCTGACCACTTGGTATTTTTAATGCTGCTTCAATTGTTGGTGGGCTTTTTTGCAACACTCCATTTAGTGTCCAAAAAGTAAAATCAATACTGTTGCTGAGAGAAGGTGAGTTTTGAGAAATTCTGGAAATTCCTGAATATATTTCTGAGCTTTCGTATGAATACAAGGCTTCGTTGGAGATACTCTCAATAGAAGCTTGGTTTTCTGTGGTGAAGTTTGGAACTGGGGTAAAAAAATTGGTATTGAAAATAGTAGTGGTTGAAGATACGTAGTAATTTGGGTTAGATAATGGATTAGTAGGGATAAAATTATTATTTAAACCATGACTGGGTATAGTATCATGTGTTAATAAAACGTAATTAGATGTTTTTGATAGTTTTTGAGAAGGCGTTAAGTAAAAATTATCATAATTTATGGAGGTTGTGTTTATGGATGATGTTTCTCTAAAACTATTGTTTGGCACGCCATGTTGAATATCTTTATTTGATACGTAGATCACAGTTTTATCCTGCATAGATGAGTCAGTCTTATATTCCGAAAATAAGAACCTTCTTGTTGGTGTTGGTTCTGGACTTTCAAATATTAAAGATATTGAAATTTTCTGAGGGTTGAGAGCTTTGTTATGCCTGATGTCTTCTATTTGGGTGTTTATATTAGTGATATAATCATCAATATTTGATTTAGAATATTCAGTTTGATTTTCTACTTTAGAAAAAAAATTCTCATTATTTTTCATGGGCTCGGATATAAATTTTATGGAACTAGATCGAGTATCAGATCTCAAAGATTTCTGGTACCAGTGATACTGAGCGGCTTGAGTTTTTTGTGGTTTATTTCGCATGATCTCAAATTCCCTAATTGTTTGATTTTGGATTCTTTCTTGTGAAAATTTAAAATACTGCTGTGGATCATAAGAGGGAAGAACGTTAGTTACAGTTTGAAGAGTTTTAATAAGTGTTTCTTTAAATGGGTATACAACTGAATTCTTCGAATAATACATAGTATTAGGGGTTTCAAGTTTATTTAAATGAGACTGAAAGACTTTTTCGTTGCTAAACTGAGTTCGATGTGGCATCTTTTTTACAAAAATGGTTTTTGTGGAGGTCTCATAAATATTGTTAGTTATTGTCTTATAAACTTTGTATACTCTTAGGCGTCTGGCAGTTGGAGTAGATATGTTGCTATTTTTAATAATGTATCTAAATTCTTTTATAACAGGGATAGGTTTTGGTATTGGTCTTCTCTGGATAGTGGATCCATGAATATTTGTTCCGTATGATAAAGATTCTTTTAACCCTTTAGATAAATCTGTTGCCAATGCACTTAGCAAACATAAAATATAAAAAAAGTAATTATGCATTATCTTTTGTATTCAAAACTCTAATGTGCTATATATCGATAATTTTTTAAAAAAGAAGTATGAACAATCACATTCAAAAATGATGATAATATAATAGCTCATCTCTCATTATAAATACTGAAGTCTAAAGCATTATTTTTCTGAAAAAATTTATTTTGCTATTAGAAATACTATCGCATAATTTTATAAAACAATTGTAAAGGGGAGTAGGTAAAAATTATTAAATTGGTGTATTTATATGCACCTAATCAAGTTTTTATTAAAAAATTACATCTTTAAATCGGGTTTATATTTAATATGGGCTATTTTCTAAGTGATCATATATTGGAAAATACATAAAATTATACTTGTTAATAGAAAAAATAAATAGCTATTTTTCATTACAAAATTCAATGTGAAAATTTAAGGCATTAATTACCTATATTTCTATTCACCAAAAGTGATAATACAGCTCCCAATATCTCGCCTTTCTCCATTTCACAAATGCCCATTATAAATATGATACATAAGGCAATATAACCTGTTTTAATAAATTAATTAATTTTAGAAAATAAATTTCAGTAATGAAATTATAAACTCATTCGTGCTAATAAAGATCTTTTCTTCTGAATAATTGCTTTTTGCGCTATGAAATGAAGTAAAAATTATAATTCGAGATAGCAAAACTCTCACATTTCCATTAGACTGTGATATTTATGGGTTTGGATGTTATCCATATCAGCAAATCTACATCTTATAATTTGATGGATAATATTTTTCCAAAAATAGAGATTAAGATTTTAATTTATTTGTTGATAGAAACCTTCACGCCCCATACAAAAGTACTTGCTTTAGCTGATTATTTCGTCCCACGAACTATAACTAAGTACCAAGTAACTAAATATGTTTCTTTAGTGTTTTATATGGGAGATTCTCTTTGAGAGCGGACACTTTCCTACTAAATTTTTACTGCTTTCCTAATTTGAAAATATGAAGATATTGGGTAATTCAAAATAAGAATTTTAGAGGCCAATTTTCTATATGTAAAATGATGAAAATTTATTAGAGCCAGTATGTTTTTCTATTTTTATTGGTCTGGTTTTAAATAAATCCAAGTGTGGCCAATGGTTTACACAGGAAAAAAAAGACAGGTCTTGAAAAGAATCACCCATATGGGAGATTCTCTTAGAGATCAGACGCTTTCCTAACTTTTTACTACTTTCCTAATTTGGAAATATAGTATTAATAATTTGACATAATAATAGGCTAAACTGATGTATAGATATAAAAAAAGAAAGCATCTATTGGCAAAGTGTAGAAAATTTATTAGTATAAGTACATTTTTTCCATTTATATTGTCTTGAAGTGACTATAATTTTCTGTAGCCAATGGTTTAGTTAAGAAAAAATAGTCTGGCCTTCAAAAGAATCTCCTGGTGTCAGGACTGAAGGCCTACTGGACATTTCGACTGCTGGACCAACCTATTACAAACCAAGATTAAAAAATAAAATACCAGTTAAAATAAAGAATTCCATTGTAATATGCACTTTTTCTAAAAGCAATTAATCGAAAAATTTTAGTGGTCAAAAAGTAGGCGAAATATCTTGGATGTAAATTGGAAATAAGTCTCCAGTCACGTCACCATGCTCTAACATTCCTATCATGCACTAATTATTGGCTGAGTCCCAACCATAGAGATACATGTCATTATTAACACTTCACACACTTGTAAATGCTGTGAAATTTATGATTTTAATCTAGATAATAGATTATCTTTGAGAGCTAGAACTTTCCCATTAAACTATTATTACATTCTTAATTTGGAAATAAACCACAAAAGCAAAGTATAAAATCGTCTAATAATTTAAAATTTGAATTCAAAAATGCTTCTTCTTATTGTCAAAGAGTAGAAATTTTATTAGAGCTAGTACGCTTCCCATTTTTATTAGCTCAGTAATGAGTAAATATTAATTTGACCAATAGTTTCCGTAGTGAAAAATGGTCTGGTAATTGGGAATAATATCCTAGATCTAACTTTAAATTAAAAATGATCTTAATTCTAATTTATGAGATCTCGATCGATTATTAAATTTGCTATATGAGCCTATTAATTTTAAAAAAGAAAATATTAATCCAGACTTTTACCTGGGTCATTAAATATACCAAATATTTATTACCTGACTAGATATATTCTTTGGAAAATAGCTAGGCGAATTAATTATTTTTATTGCAAGATCCTCGTTCCCCTAATCTGAAAATATTCTATAGTAACTTATCTTTAGATTTTTTCTAACTATGATTGCGTTCTCTAGCATTCATCTAGATCGAATTGTCGGTCTTTATCCAAAGCTAATTTTTTTGTTCAAAAAAAAAAAGACATTTAATTGTTAACAATATCCAATAGAATAGCTTCTATAGGATCCAGACCATCTTTTTTAATATGTTATTGAAAAATTCTATGATAAAATTTATTAATTTAATGATTCATTTTCCATTAATCGATATTGTTGGATAAAAGATAGCCTTATAACCGTAATTTTTACTCTCTTGAAAAAGACAAGAATTAAATAAATCAAGTATAAAAGAAGGATTAAAACTTGGGCGATTAGTGCAATAAAATCAAAAATCGCATCTTTCGCCTGACTCATAACAAAAAATAATAAAGAGAGATAAAAAAATCTATTCTTGAATTAAATGAAGATTTCAATTTTAATCTCGAGTCTTATTCCCCTATTAGAATTGGTTGCTGGAAATCAATACAACAATCTTGGGGGAATAGGAGGCTCAGCAATTGGATTTAGAGCAGGTGTTAATAAAAAGGGTAGGTCATATATTACAGGATATGATGATGGCTATGCTGCAGGAAAATTAAGAGGAAAGACAAAGTGGTACGACTTAGGAAAACTTGATGGATTAAATATGGGAAGGTCAAAAGGGTTTAAAGCAGGAAGAATGAAAGGATTTGAAGAGGGAAGATCTAAAGGTTTGGAGGAAGGTAGAGTTGCTGGTATTGAACAGGGTCGCAAGGAAGGATTTTCTACAGGTAATACTCAAGGTTACCAGCAAGGATTGGCTAAAGGTATAGCTGATGGACAGGCTAAAGGTTTATCTGATGGATTAGCTCAAGGAAAAGCTGCAGGAATAGCTGAGGGGATAGCCCAAGGCCAACAAAGAGGCTTTGATGATGGTTTCTCCAAAGGCCAGCATAAAGGCTTTGCTGACGGTCAGGCAAAGGGTTTAGCTGATGGATTAGCTCAAGGAAAAGCTGCAGGAATAGCTGAGGGGATATCCCAAGGCCAACAAAGAGGCTTTGGTGATGGATTCGCTAAAGGTAAAGCTAAAGGGATAAGCAGTGGACATGACAGTGGGATGAGAGCTGGGTTCGCTAAAGGGCAGAATGTGGGATATAAAAATGGTCTTAGAGATGGATTAAACAAATGCAAGGCAGAAAGGCTAGTTGGCTTCACTAATGGGGTTCAAAAGGGATTCTTGGATGGCTATGCTAAATGTAAAGCGGATAGAAAGGCAAGGAGATTGGCCAACAGTATGCGAATAACTCCTCGAAATGTTGAATTAATGAAAAAAGCTATAAATTCTCGTTGTATGCATAAAAGGTGTAATCTTGATCTAACCTTAGGTAAACGCAACACAAACATTTTGGTGCGTTTACAATGTCACAAGTGCCCAACCAAAACAGACATGCATCAGTGTATGAATAAATTGGCTGATAAATTAGGAGCAGGAAAAAATATAATCACCTCTTCTTATAGCGGCTGCAACGCCTTCGGATCATGGACTTTTGTTCCTAGAAAAATCAGTCCTGGAAATCATTTTATATCAACAGATGCATCCAAATTTGGAAACTTGCTACCTCTGCCCCGCAAATTTATCTGATAATACAAAAGTTAAATATTGTTTTTAATTACTTAATATTATCTTTTTTTAAATTAAATAATTAAGCCAATAAAAGGCATAAATCTAGCAAAGTTTAGTACACAAATTCCGAATATATATATATATATATATATATATATATATATATATA
>LSSL01002701.1:0-23179 GCA_001953115.1 Smittium mucronatum | reverse complement strand
TATATATATATATATATATATATATATATATCAATGAAATAGACAATTAGAATGAAATGATTTGATAAATAAGAATAATAGGCCTATTTATACTTAAACCACATTTTTTAAGTTTTCTGATTTATCTAATCATTGAGTTTAGTATAAAAATTGTAATATATATTGATATTCCAAACTTAAATTTATAACTTGTAAAGTGAATAAATTTATGGTTAATTCTATTAAATAATTGGCTATTTCATTGTATTTTTTTAAATTAATTGGAAGGGATTTTTTTAGGTAATCTTTCTTAGTACAATTTCCACTTATTTACCAATAATTTTTTAAATGTTATGAAACTTTTTTTTGAATCATTCTAAATAGTTAATAAGGAGTTTTTTAATTATATTTCTGAAAATAAGATATTAGAATAAATACAAATATAAATACTTTCTGATTTTATAAAAACAAAACATTTATTTATTTTTCAATTCTTCTGGGTGTCAATTAAGAATATTTTAATATGATTTTAATAGTTAATATTTAGTGCGCTTATAAATAGTGAAAATTTAGATTCACAAGTTTTTTTTTTACTTTCAAGATATTATTACCTGCAATTAAATTATTTATTTGATTCGGGAAATAATGTTTTTTTTATCGAATATGGGAATTTTATAATATTTCTCTCTTTAATATTTTTTTTTCCAGAACAAGAGGAGAGTTGGTATGAAATTTTTTTTTTGATTTTGAAAGTGTGAATTAAAGATCAGGATTCGTAAAAAAATAAAAATAAAAATAATAAATTGTATAATATTGAATAAATTGAAGAATGGTGTTTTTTTATAAAAATTTGCAGAATTTTTTCTAGAAATGGATAAAAAACTTAAGCTCTTCATAAATATGAATTCAATCGAGATCTATTTAGGTTAGTTATTTAAAAAAGAAATTTTATTTATATAAAATCTTGGTTAGTTACTTGAAAGCAACTTTAGTTAAGTACAAGTATGCCATAACCATTTACATTGAGTAAAAAGCTTTTTTTTTTAAAAAAAAAACTAGCGCAATCCGTTTTTTTGAATGTTTTTTTTTTGATTGAATTTAATCAAAATAATAATAATAAACCTATTAAATTCCGATTTAGGGAAGTCTTTTTCCGATGATTATATAAAATGAAAATTATCTTTTTTTATAGTGAAGTTGTGAATTTTATAAAATTTCCAAAAATCTTCTGAATTAGTATACATTTTTTAGCAGAGAATTCTAATTTTTATAAGATATTTGAATATATAAGATGTGTATCTCAAAAATATTTTTTGCTTTTATTTTATTTTTACTTTAGTTCTTTCTATTTTTTGAATATTATAAATAAATCCCCTTTAAAAAAAAGAGTATATCTCAAAAATATTTTATTTCTAAGTTCAAAAAAAAAGAAAAAAAACCCTTCTATAAATTAAAACTGTTTTTTATTTTATTTTCTTCAAGATTTTAAGAGTTTAAATTGGAGTTCAGGCTTTGAATTTATATTTCCTATTGGAATCGTGATAATATTAATTTTATTTGTAATTGTATTAAAATTTTCTAATTTTTTTTTTAAAAAAAAACTAAAATAAAATTTATTTATTTATTTTAATCATATCAAGATAAATCTTAATATATAGATATACCTCAGTGTATTTTTCAAGTTTAGTACATCAATATTTTTATCATACTATAAAATTATATTTATTTAGGAATAATGAAATAAAAATTTATTTGAAGTGGATAAAAATTAATTTCAGAAATAGGGGATAAAAAATCAAAATAGAAAGACCAAATGCACACTCTTTCAATATTTCTTTTATAAATTGATGCGGCTAAAATCAAAATCAAAACCAAACCTGATCTTAAATTTTTTCAGGCTTGGAAAGCCGTATAGAAAATAAACTAACGTTAACACCTTTTAAATTTTATTATACTTAATAATTTATGTCAAAAAAGTATTTAGCACTGTTTTATTAGAATTTAAACAAAACTAGCACACCTTTATTGCATTAATATGAAGTGTTTTTATTTTATAAAGCCCGAAATTTTTTGGAATAGGGATTTAACCTAAGCTTAAATCCCAAGTTGATTTTTCGAATATGATTTCTTTCCAAATCAATTAAAATAGATAATGGGTTTCTTTAAAATTTTAACAGGAAAAAAAGCTATCTTTTAAAAATCTGAGCATATAAGGGCTTTTTTATGCCCGTTTTTTTTTTCAAAAAATAGCACACTTCATCAATAAAATTGAAAATTTACATTCTTAATAACACTGTACTCTTGAATTTTTTCTCATTCAATATAAGACCTAGAATCAATAAATAGAACAAGATGAAAGCGCCATTATTAGATTTTAGAGATACTCAATAGGGTGTTTTCAATTTTAATATATTTAGATGTAACAGGTTCGATTTAAACACCACCATTTTCAGGTTGATGTGTATAATCCTTGCCAACAATCTTTAATATTTCCATTAGATACGTCAATAATTTGAAAAAAACTCAATAAAAATCGAAATTTCTACGTCAATAAGAATATTTAGTATATAAATATGAAAAAAAAGTGATTAGTGTTTTATAATGGTCAATAAATTCTTATTTAGATTTTTTTTTGATTCTGAAAAATTCCCAAGTGCAATTTACTTTCAGATAAATCGGAAAATGTTTGATGGTGGTCAAAAAAATACTCAAATACAACTTTGTTATAAATAACAAGAATTAAAAATAAATTCCCGAAATCAGAATTTGATAAGATTAAAAATAATAATTGAGAATTTTTTTTTATATTATGCTAAAAAACAGCTTGAGCTTTAAATTTAAATAAAATAACAGGATTAAATATACCTAAAGCGGCTTATAATTTTTTAATTAGTCTTGAAAATTAATAAAATTCCTTTAATTTATATTTTAACCAATTTAATTTTTTTTTTAAAAAAAAATCCCTTAGTATGGTTATAAATAGCCGTGGATATATAGTTTAGAAACCAAAAAATAATTTATAAAATTTATTGGCTAAGAGAGAGAATTGATTGGAAAAATTCGTTTATCCAGATAATTATAGGTAAAAATAAAAAATAATTGTAAGTTTTTTACAACAGCAAAGCTTTAATATTAATTTTATCGCATAAAAAGAAGAAATAATTGGTCAATTTTTACAAGTTTTAGATAATTAAAAATATATATAATTTTTGTGAAATATTCTAATAAAATTGAACAAAAACAGAAAAAAATCTTGATATTATGAAATAAATGTCATTGTATAAATATTTATTTTATTTTATTTTTATTTAAATAAATAAAGCAGCACAGCCTGGTCTCAATGGATTTAAATAGATTTTAACTCAGAATAAAATCATTTTAAAAATATTTAGAGGTATTTAGAGAATAGTATTTTAAATAAATAGGCATTAGTACATATAATTGTTTATTATATTAGATATAACGAGAAAAAGATAAAAATTTTCTGTGTATAAACTATTAAAACAACTAAAATTAAATTGAAAGTGCCTCTAATTTGATAAATTGATACTCAAAAAATTTTAATACAGTTTTATAAAATTTACCATAGATTTATTTTTTAAGTGTATAAATATATAAATATATAAATATATAAATATATAAATATAAATTTTTAATTGAAATATTAATTATAATAATAATAATAATCTAAAATGTTCTATTTCTGTTTTAAAGATTATCGCCAGAAAAACTTCAAAAGCTGTCTGTAATTATTTTAAAATAAAATTTAAGTATAAATACACTTTGACAATAATTTTTATAAATTAAAAAAGATTTAATAAAAAACAACTCATAAATTACTTCTAAAAATTTTTCGATAAGATAAGCTATGCGAATACTTGTTTTAATGTTTTATTCGGAGTTATCTTTCATTATAGAGAAGCTTAAGACTATACTGACTGTATTCTCTATGACAATTACTGAAATCATTATAAAAATTTATAAATTCTTCAAAAGGGAGTCTATTGGGAAAATAAACTGTATGAGGTTTTAAGTTTTGAACATTAATTTTAAAAAAATACTAGCACAAGATTATATTTATAATTCATTTCAAAGTATAAGAGTATCAAAAAAAAAAGTATATATCTAGACTTTGCTTTTTTAAATATTTTTTTTAAATCATTAAAATATCAATATTTACTTATAATAAAAAAAACCATAAATCTAAATGGTTATTATGTTTTTTTAACATATAAATTAATTTTTAAAAATTATCTAGATATTTTATAAAATCGAAAGCAGAATAAATTATTTGATATTACAAGCTCCAATTAAAATTAGAGATAAAAATAATAATAACTGTTTATATTGGAATTAATTTCCTTTGAATTTTTTTTTTTTACATTGAATACCATCAGAAAATGATAATATAAAAAATCAATTTTCACTTTTTGATTTTAAAAAAAATTCATTCATTTATTTATATTAAGAGAATTAAAAAAAAAAAAATTACTTTGACCAAAATCAGGATTTTAAATATTCTTAATCTCCGAAAAAAAAATTATTATAATTATAAAGTAGTAATTAGAAAAATTTATGTTTTGATTTTGGTTGATTTGAATATGATATCCATAAAAGTGGAGATAAGGTATTTATTAATATTTTTTTTCAATACTTTTTTAAATTATGTTGAATTCTGTCTATTTAAAGTTATGATTTAGAAACAAAAAAGCATAAATTTATTTAATAAATTCAAAGATATTAATTTATATACGACAGATTTTCAAGCACACTGGAAATTATAATTTAAAAGCTTTTATTATTATTTTAATTATATTATTTTATTCTTTATAAGTACTATATCTAGCAATTAATAATTTTTAGAAAATTAAATTTGGAAATTTTATAACAATTTCTAAAACTGATCATATTTATTAAGCCATTTATTCATTTAAATAAAACTAGCTTATAAGAATTTGCATAGAAAATATTTTTTTGTGTCATAAAATATCTTAATACTAAATTAAATCACTTGATATATTCGAAAAACGCATAAAATTTTTTTATCAAAAATTATAATTTTTTTTATAATGGCTATACTTAATCCTTTTTTCAGTTTTAGACGAATACGCTCACAGAAAACCTCTAAATTATTTGTTAATAGTGTTTAAAAACGCAATTTAAATATAAAAATACCATTAGTTTTTTTTTTCATTAAAGCTAAATTTAGATTTGATTTTTCATAAAAAATACGTTATAAATATCAAATTGAGAATTTAAATTAATTAATAATAAATCAAATAAATATTTTTATAAATTTAAAAATAAAAAAATTAATACTTTTATTTACTGTACTAGGAAGATAGAGAATCTAAAATGTGTAGAACAAAAAATTTAATTCAAATTTTCCGAATTAAATAAATAAAAATAATAACTTTGATTAATGATTATAGTTTTTTATTATTGTAAATTTTAAAATAATACTTTTTCAAGTAATTTTCTACGCATCTATCTTTATCAAAAAATAAAATTTTATTTATGCTAAACATGAATTATGGTTATTTATAAAATACATAAATATAACAATTTTGAAAAAATATAAAAAATACTTAATATAACGTATTTATTTTTATTTTTTGAGTTTAAAAAAATGATTTTAAAATTATAAATATACTATAAATACAGCTTTTCTGCGATGATTTCTATAAAAGAAAAAGGTAATTTTATTTTTTTTCGTTAAAGACCAAATCGAATCTCATAGATTAATTTAAAAAAATTTAAAAATGGGGTTTTATTGAATAAGATAGGAGTTTTTTCAAGCCAATATTGTTAACTTTGTTTTTTACATTATTTTTAAATTAAAAAAAAAATCAATAAAATTACTAATAGTGACAAATTACAGCCCCCTAAACCTTCAAAGTTTTATTTTCATTAATAAATTCGAAATATTAATTTTCGTTCATAAAAATTTAAATTGTATATTTATACATAATATCAATTAATTATTAGTTTTTCATAATTAAACGTTATCCCATAATTATAATTTACATCTTTAAAATAAGAAACTTCCTTTATATATAATCTTAAAATTAGGATCTAATTTTGCCGTCTCGCGTAATATTTTAATTTGGCCCAAATTATTTAGGTTTAAACCTTTCTGTAAAAAATAGCGTAATTCTGGTCAAAATATATCTATAATAAGTCCCTATTAACCAGCCATCTAATAAATATAAATGCTTATCTAAATATATACTTTTAAAAAAACAATATAAAAAAACGATATAAAAAAACGATTTTTTGCGATTTACAACAAATTTTATCTTAAATAAATACTATTTTTATAAAAGCTTAATAGTTTATTATAAACGATTTTATAAAATTTTGCTAAATTAGAACATAAAATAAGAAATCATGTTGCAAGGTTTATATATTAGACCCTAGCAATTTTAAATCCTTATAATTACCTAAAATATTTCTACGTCTTATTTATTTGAAAATTTGGATCTCTAAATAAAAATGATATTAATAAAAATCTAGAAATCTAAAAAATTAACGGGTTTAAAAGTGGGTTTATCAATAAAAAAATACGCACGATAAAAATACCCAATATTTCTTTGGCTTTTAAATTACCAAAAAATTTATTACTTATAGAAAAAAAATTTTTTTTTCTAATTATTTTTTTTCTCACTTCAGTTTTATCATTTTATGACTTTTATATATTCTAATTTTGACATTATTACATATAAATATATCCGTTATTTTTTTCTTTTATTGTATTTTTACTTTAGTTTTTCTAATATTTTGATATTTTAAATAAATTCCCTTTAAATATATATATATATATATATCCATAGCTTTAACTATTCTTTTTAGAGGATGAAGTGAGGAATTTAGATGGTATTTTAGGCCAACTTAGGGTGATTTTAATCAATAGAAAAATATTTATATTTTTTTTTCCCAAAATTCAATATAAGTAAAATGGCAATAATAGTATTGATATACTTAACGAAATTTCAAAAAAAAATAATATAGATACGTCTATAAAAGTATAAATATTTATATGTTTTCCAAATAATAGGAAATTAGTAAAATTTGTGAATTTTTTATTCAAATTTATCGAATAACAACTGTCTTTAATTTTTTTTTGAAAAAATCATGATATTTTTTATAAAAATAGAGTGTAAGTATGTCATTTTCTAATATTCTTGGATTGAAACTCCATAAATATGCTTAAGAGGTTTAATGGTGTAAATTTATGTATTTTAAATACAGAATTAGTTGTAGAAATTTTGTTTATATCGTTTTGATATTAAATGAATATATTCATTTACCTTTTAATAGCTCGGTAAAAATATTTTATAATAAATTGAATAAAAAATTTGTATCGGAATTTTGACCCTTAATCCAAAGACTCAATTTTACTGAGGCTTATATTAAAAAGAGTTAATCTGGTTCATGTTTTTACCCGATGCGGGTTTTTTAATTATTATTTTTTATTAGTATCATAAAAAGAGGGTTTAACCTTTATTTATAGTAAATAATTTAAATTAAATAATTTTATTTTGAATTTTTGACTTTAGAAAGTTATAATTTCAATAATTATTTTAAAATACGTCTCGGTGAAAATAAGATGCCTAAATGCAAAAATAAATTTCAGGAAATGAAATGATAATGCTCTCTCACTATTATTGAAAAAATGATTAAATATTCTTATAAATTCCTCAATATGGAGATTTTTGAGTTTTATACAAAAATAACATAAAAGCCTCTAAAATATAACAAATATTTATGTTATTAAACATTAAAAGAAATATTAGTGTATTTTCAGCCTATATTATTACCTTTATAAACCTTTTTGATTCAGATTTAAGTTTTAAAGTGTTAAATTTTTTTTTATTTATTTGATAAATTTTATTGGTAAATACCATAAAAAATTTAACATAAAAATGTATTTTAAAAATCTGATCACGTCGGAAAAATTAGCTTTAATAATATTTCTATTCCAAACAGAAATTTATGAAAATAATTTTAATTTATTAAATTTTATAAAGATTTGTGAAATTGTGGATTTTTAAATTTTTTAATGATTAAATTTAAACACAAAATAAAATCATTCCTCCTGATATTTCGTGTTTTTTTTTTATATCAACAAATTTTATTGCAAGTTAACTTCATTTAAAACTATATTAAAAAGATCTGATATTTTGTGATAAAAAAAATTCTCCTTAACAGAATCTTATATAACTTTTCTTCTATATCTTAATTCCGAGTAATTTTTTCAATTATTTTTTTAAAAAATATCAATATTAGTCACTTGGTCATTTTAAACCATCAATACACATCTAATGATAAATTTAAAGAGATATATTTGGCCTTTGAGAAAATTAAAATAAATTAAAATAAAATAAAATAATTAAAATAAAAAGGTCGAAACTATACTAACTAAAATTATCCTAACCTTCAAATCTGATTAAATGTACTTAAAAAAAATTAGGTTAAGTTTTTATTTTCTATATATTTTTATTTGATATCCTTTTTTTTTTGTAATGTAGGAAAGCATAATTTTTTATTTTTTTGGTATTAAAGCCAAATTTTATTTTTATTTGAATCATTTATTTTTGTGAATAATTTATTATATGTTAAATGGTGTTTTACTGTAAATTTAATTAAAAAACTGTCATTTTGATTAATATCAGAAATTTTTTAAAATGCTGTCGCCTTTAATTTTATTGGATCAATTCAAAAACAGTATGAAGTTTATAAAACTCGCAATAAAAAGTGTTTTTCAACTTTCCTATGACGATAATTATGCCCAAAGTTGGACGGATTGATTTCCTCAATAAGAAAATTGAGCAAATATTCGCTGCATTTTTTAAATTTATTTGTGAAGCTCCAATTTAAACGCTCTCTATTTACTTGTAGTATGTAATTAAATTTTCAAAATATCTATCATTATTATCGAAGTAACACATTGTTTTTCATATTAATATAATTTTCTTTTATTTTGGAATTATTTTATCTGAATTTTCATTTTTTAGGGTATAATTAGAACCCCCACTTTTTTTAGCTAAAAAGTGTGTGTGTTTTGTTCACTCTCTTTTTTTGGAATATCCTTTGGATTATAATTAACTTTTAAAATGACATTATTTATACTGAATTATAAAATTAAAAATTATCATTTTATTTGAGTTACAATCTAAATTCTTTATCAGAATTGAAATCCCAACCTTTTATTTTTTATCAAACTTTAGAGTTTATTTAATTTATTTTTTTAACTTTGCGCAAACTTATAGCATATTTTCTGTAGTAATATGTTTTTTTTGAGTCAGAAGCCCAATTAACCCTGAAAACTTATTGGTTAAAAAGAATTGGGTTTTAAACGATAGTTTTATTTTATTTTTTCTTAAAAACTGATTATAATAAGAAAATGAGTTAAATTAAGATTTATTTGTTAAATTTTTTTAAAAAAATCAAATTGACAGTCATTTGATTAGGCTGGCAGATTTATATTAACTAAAAAAATAAAATATTCCTTAATTTTATTATTGAAAATTATGTAAACCATAAATAAGTATTCATATTGTCAATTTTTTTTATTTTATATTACAGTTTAATTAAGGATATCATATTAAACCATCTTTTACAAATATCACATATTCTAATGCATTAAATCTAAAATTATCAATATTAAAAAGTATAAAATTAATTACAATTTTAACTTTTACCAAGTACTAAGGCCTTATATATATATATATATATATATATATATATATATATATAAAATCTCATATTGCTAGCACATTTTAATAACATTTATTGTTTATCTTCAAAAAATTTAGGAGGATTTGTAGTTTAAAATGATTATAATATATAAAAATATTTTTAACCGGAATATTTATTTTGAATTAAAATATATTTCTTGATTTCCCAGTTAATTAATCCAGGATTTTTTTTTTAAAAAATATCAATAAATCCAAAACAGAAAATTTTGGCATATTGATAATCAAAAAGATTTTTTTATGCGAATGTTTTTTTAAAAAATATTCTAAATAATCTTAACAAATATAAATTTTTATTTTTAAATAAATTACAATAAGGTGATTTAATTAAAGGTAAATCGACAATGTGTGAATTCTTTTTAAAAAAGAAACCGCGAATCATAAGGTTCGATAAAATATAGATACATTTATTAATAAATTTCCCAGATAAGTAAACTCATATTCTAATGATATTTGGTTAGGTAAAAAATAGCAAACAGTGAGTTGTTCATCATAATATTGTATTTAATTTTGGGAATTAGAATAAATCTAGTCGCGAAAAAAAAATATTCAAGGTATAAATTTGATTTTTCAAAAAGAAATCAAATGAATTTTTACAAGAAAATTGAAATAAGATACTTTTTTTTAAAAAAAATAACATTCTATTATCCATTGTAGTCATAAGTCCAAAAAAAATCATGATTTAGTTCCTTAATTACAATAAAAAAAATTTATACTCTCTAAAATCCACTAAAATGACTTTATTAAAAGAATAGCTCAAATTCTCTGTATTTCTAAATGTATAATGCATTTTTTTTATTTTAATTTCGATGATCAATAAAATTATTATATGTTATTAGGTATCCTGAGTTACTGGTATAAAAAACAACCCGAGTGCTATGTTAATTTGATCGATTTAAATTAAAACTATGCGATTTTATCATTTAATAAATTGTTATTAAGCTAATAAACTTTACAATCTTTTAGTGCTTTTTTAAAAAAATTTCAAAAGATTTA
The DNA here is from genome assembly GCA_001953115.1 of Smittium mucronatum. NCBI lineage: Eukaryota > Fungi > Kickxellomycota > Harpellomycetes > Harpellales > Legeriomycetaceae > Smittium > Smittium mucronatum. Next base: position 12,446 of record LSSL01002701.1, on the reverse strand, counting down.
AAAACTGGTTTAATTTATTTTTTTTAATTTTCTGGATAGAAAATTAGTAGAGTTTTACAAAATTATTACTTTAAAATTATTTAAATAATACACATCATAAAAACTAATCATAATTCTACCCAAAATTTAAACAAATAAAATATTTTTTATTTAGTTTAATAAATATATAAAACAGTTCTATTATAAAAAAAATACCCGATATAAAAGTTTTTTTCTTTTTTTCCGTTGTATATCATAGCATAGTATGGGTAATTGTATGTGTATAACTAAGGTGTTATTATATCTATTCTTATGCTAAAAAATCAAAAAAATGCAAAAATAGAGGCCTTTTTTTAATTAATAAGAGCTAAGTTTTTTGGTAATTGTGATTTTTTTTTATTAATATCTTTTATTATTTCATTTATGTTTAAATAACCTTTATAATCACGGCGAATTTCTTCGATGATATTTGGTTTGTGATATTTTTAAGTTTTCTTCAAAAAAAGCTATAAATTTATCTCTTATATACAGATAAATCAAAGACTTAATTTTGATAATATCTTTGGGAAAGATATTTTAAGTCATAATAAGATAAAATAAATGTTTTTAAATCATTTATATGAGCCCAAGAAGTTATCCTGCTCCAAAACTTATTTAAAAACGAATATATACCCATAATCCAAGATAACTCATTTAAGATATGGAATCTATAATGTTGAAAATGTCACAAAATATGTCGAAGGTTGTTTTTTTTTGGTTACCATAGACTTATTAAATTTTTTAAACGATTTTTATAGTTAATGTGACTTTAAATTAGAAATATTTCCCTGAAAAATGGGGTTTAATAGCGTTATTATATTTTTTGGATAAATAAAAAACCAACTTATTCTGAAGTATTCTTCAAATATTTTGATCTCATTGATATGTTTTATATTATAATCAATTTTTTGACATCCAAATTTATTTTCACAAAATAATCCTTTGATTTGATTTTTAATTCATTATGGAAATCACCATAGAAAATACTTCTCATCATATTTTATTTTTTCTATCAACTCCATGTAACTGGGAGGATGTTATTTTTTTACCCTGTATGATCTCTTGGTGTTTCAAAAAAATAAATCAAAATAGACTGCTATTAAATTATTCATTAGTGTTCTCCCCAAATATTAATAATATCTAATGACCAGCCAGTTTAATAAATATAAAATTTTCTTTTCTAAGTATATGAAATAATTGACGGTAAACTTTTAGAACAAGAAATAATTTAATCGAGATTAAATACATATAAAAAACATTTATTTGATAGGAAGATAATAATAATAATAATAATAATTATTATTATTATTGTTTAATTAAAAACTACCTGGCACTATTTATAAACTTTATAATTAATATTTTTATATGAATATTTTGTAAAATTTCTTTTGGATCAATGATCGGTACTAGTAAATTCACTTTTAAATCTTATTTTTTTAAATTTTTTCATTTTTTTTAAAAAATTCAAACTATCCATTAATAGATGAGAAAAGAATCTATTTTTTTAGTATAAACCAAAGACATATTTTTTGATATTTAATGAGATTTTTTCTCTGTTCATACTATAGCTGCAGTAGATTTTTTTTCTTTACGGCATCTAAAGCGGTTTCTATAGTTTCTCCACTTTCGAAAAAATATTAGATTTTTGAGGAATGCCCTTTTTTTATTATAATTGGAGGATTTTATATCAATTATTTCGAGAATAGTCCAATACTTGACTAAATATATTGATATTTTTTCACTAATAAAATTTACTTTAGCTATTTTAAAAAACTTATTTTAAGTTTAAAGGGAGTTTAGAAAATATGATTTTTCATAAATAGAAAGATATTTCCTCATCTTTTTTTTAATTACCCTTTCCATTTCTTTAAAGTAGGAAGAATTTTTTTCAATAAGTCCTAGAAAAGCAGAATTCATATAAAAACAATGTTTATTATTGATATATTTTATATTTCTAAACATATAAAAGGATAGATTTTAATGGAGGGACTATTGACAAAATTATAAATTCTTTTTTATGCTTTTTGGTTATCATTAGACATATTTTTTCGTTAAAATTGAGTGGTATAAAAAAAAACGTTCAACGGAATCTAAAAATTAACGGGCAAGGGGGATATGCCTGTAAATAGTTGATCGCGCTAAAAATCAAATGAATGAAAATTGCAAAAGGAAAATACCATAATTTAAAGTGTAATTCTGTTTAGAAGATGTAAAATATTGGGTTTCTATCGATTTTTATATTTAATAGCCAGAAGCAATTATGATTTTTTTTTTAAAATAGAAAGTTCTTTGATTTTAAAAGATAAATAGTGTGCATAATAATAACAGAAATATAATCTGATTGTTATTTAAAAATTATTTCATTATAATGAATGCTAAATAAAAGATTTTCCTATAAAGAACCTATTTTTCGATCCATTAAACAAACTTTTTATTAATTAAGATAAAAAAATTCAAATTCAACATTTAAAATTTAAAAAAGCATTATTTTTCTCAATTATTTTTTATAAGTTCGTGCGATTTGAGATGTTTTATAAAAAATAAAAAAATTTTAAAATCATTTCTATTACTATTATTATTTAATTTTAATAATTCTGCGCCATTTTTAACTTTCAATTTCAATATAAATACATTACTCATACTAATACATAGTCACTTTTTATTAAATTTACATCTTGGATTTTTTTCTTCGAATTTTTTTTCTAAGCCTCGTAAATTTAATTTTACATTATAGTCTATATTTTTATAATTAATTTGATTTGAAAAAAATATCAGGATGATATTATATTTTATATAACAATAAAAACCTATACATTTTTATTGGATGGGGGGGGGGGTTGATAAATATAAAGATTTTGAGTCTAACCTGATTTATAGATTTAATAACACCACTTCAACATAGAAATTTAGGAATTGCCGGATTATTAGTGTATTTTATTTAAAAAACGAAAAATATCCGTGGCTTTTGTATCGAATTAAAATCACCTGTAAAATTTTTCGATTAGGGGTTATTAAAAACTCTTTATATTGAGCTAGGTTAAAATTTAAACCAAAGGTCACAAGTTATAAAAACAAAATGGCTGATTCAAAAAGGTTAAAAGTAATATGTTTAGGATATTTTTTAAACAAATGGCAAATTTATATTATTTTATTTTATTCAAAGATTTAAATAGGGGTGAGATTTGAGTATAAGAAATGTGAGATGGTGATAAAAAAGTTAGAAATTTTAAATATTAAATAAATACACTTAATATGGGACATTGGAAAAGTACAATATTTTTGAGAGTATGTTAACAAAAAAAAAAGTAGATAATTGAGCACTTTTTATTAACAACAATGAAAATATCCTTTCTCTACAACAAATATATCTCAAAACAAAAAAGTATAATATTTCAATAACAGTTTTTTATTATGATGGGGGAGGGGAAAAAAAAGTCACAATTAGTAGTGGGGGGTTTTTTTTTAAAAAATTTCTATTATACAGCAAGTGGAAATTTAAGAAACTCTAAAGTTACAGGTTTTTCAGGTTCGTATCTTTATTTTTAAAATAAACTGGAAAAAGATATTTTAAATATGCTCGCGCAAAGTTTTCAATTAATAATGGTAAAAGTAAAAGTAGATGAAACTAATGATTATTCCTTTCAATTTCGTGGGGAGTTTTTTTTTACCATACATAAAAGAGAGATCTGAAAAGGTATGTTCAAAAGAAAAGTTAGTTGCGACTCCACCAATTCTGTCAGATTGGGGATAAATCGAACTAATGGAGCCTATATATAAATATAAAGAAAACGATCCAATTGGTAATATTTTGTCAGAGTATTTTGGAGAGGAAAAAAAGTCCTGAAACTAAAAGCTAGTATTTGGAAACACGAGTGCGTTATGTCAAACATAAAATTTCTCTTTTATCTATACGAAATAATAAAAGATAACCAAAAACAAGGTTAAAACGATTAACAATTTTTATGCTAGGGAAAAGTGACTGGGGTGATGGTAATTAGTAGTGAAAAAAAAATGATAAATTTCTGTTAGAATCCTTATAATTATGAGGGATAATTTATTTAAATTGAAAAGTTGAATGTTATAATTTTTTTTTTCAAAGCCTGGAATGTATAAAATGAAAAAAATCAACCTCATTTACAAAATCTCCCCCATATGTATCTTTAATATGTTTACAAGTTATGGGAATTGGTTCAAAAAATGTGGGATTTCAAGTTATTTTCTGTTATATTAATTTTTTTTTTTTTTTTTCAAAAACTTTAAAAAATTATAGACATGAATATTTCATTGCTAAAACTAAGTCGTTGAATAATAGTTATTTTTTTCAATAGGAACCAAATTAGATACTTTATCAAGAGCCAAAGGATTCGTCGGTCATAGAAAGGTAAGAAATGAAGCTAGTTGTGAAGCAAAAGGGAGTGAGGGGAGTTCCAAAGAATATCAAGGCACTGATTCAATGGTTAAACGTAAATGAAGGAATTGGTTTTACAGTATTTAGCAGACCTTTTGGATTGTTATATATAAATTTCCGGAAAAGATTGGAAACGAAAGTTGTAATAGACCCAAGAGTTTCAGTGCATTGGGTTTAGTGGTTAAATTCAATCCAAACAGGAAATAATTAGACTTGACATTTTATCTTATTGTGACATTTAAGAGATAAATAAATTCAGGTGATGCCCATCCAACTATTTGAAATTAAAAAAAGGTATATTTCACTTGTATATTTAATCAGATGGATAGATGGGTTTGATGAAACACTCTAGTTGATGAAAAGTATTCTGAGTGATTGTTTTTTTTACAAAGGCTTCAAACAATATAAACTATAAGCATAAATAAGACTGCGCCTATATTTGATTTGATTATCAAATGAAAAAAAATGTTAGATGGCTATAGTAAAAGTAGGAAAAATTCTCTAGAGGTCAAGATTAGATTAGTAAATAAATGCAGGTTCAAGGTGGATTTTAATTGTTGACTGTATAGTAATTAAAAATACGATTAATAAAGTTGTTTTGAAAGAGACAAGTTTTTGCAAAACTGTAGAATATATGTATAGATGAATTTTCAGCAAGGTTATATTGAATTGTTATTTGGGCATCAATTTCAGATTATAGATGGGTGGATTTAGTTTAGAGATATTAATGGGCATAGTTTCATTGCTCTTGTTCCCGGATTGTAATATTTTACAAGTGCTAGATGGTGGATTTGTTTTCAAGCTTTGTTTACAAGTATAAAATTTCCAAAGTTTTTAGTGATACATTATATTAATAGGTTTACTCAGAATTAGTACGTGGTTTAAGAGTATAGTCAATAATTAATAGGGTTTTTTTTATAAACCTTAAAACTGTATAATATCAACATTAGCAAGGGATGTTATGGTAATAACAAGTATGTAGTGTTTTATTGCAATTATTCTTTTTTTTAGTAAATTATAGCTCAATCTTTACAAGAGAATATACTTTCAGGAATTTATTGCTATTTTAATAAGAGATAGTGTGATCTAAGACGAAACCATGTAAATAAGGGATGAGGAAATAAGGACTAGGTAGGCAAAACCAAGTTTGGACGTTAATGGATGTATAATCATCTTTGTTTTTATTTAAAAAAAAGTGTAAAGTTTTCGAGAATTTACGCGAAATATTGAGGGATATTTTACGCTTTAAACATATTTACTAGAATTTTTTTAATTTCTGGAGCCAATTGGAACAATTCACTAGTGTGCGAACCGAAGCATTGAAATTTTTTTTTTTTGGGTAGTGGGGCAAGAATAATTGAGAGGTAAGGTATGGGTCAATTTGTTTCAAGAAAAATGAGCGAGCGACATTATGAAAATTAGCATAAGTTTTTTGTGCAACTACGAGATCCCTCTGTTCAAGCGAGGGAGTAGAGGAGGAGGAGGAGGGTACGAGGGTAGGAAATGGCTAATAGCCAAAACGCAACAAATAAAAAGAAATTAAAGGTATAAAATAATGCTCAGTATACTAAAAATAGGTAACAAGATCACACTTTTCTACAAACAATGCTGTAACGCAAATAAACATTATTTTTCTTTCTTGGGAATAACCAAGATGTATTCTTACACCAATTTAGGACAAATAACCGATACCGGGTAATACCAAACCAAACGAAATCAATGTTAATACAATGTAAACTCGATTACGCAAAAACTTTATCTGGAAATTGAAAAATTAAAAGAGTAGAATGCTTTAAGGTAAGATTTTTTTTTTCCCGGATAAGAGGGATTAGGATTAACAGCACATGTATTAACCGGAATATTTAGGATTTTCTCAATTAGTAGGTGGTGAGTTGAAAAGTGTCCTTAAATGGAAAGAATTTTCAATGTTTGTTTATTAGACTAAATCATTAATAGCAGAGAGAAAAAAAAAAGAAAACTTTATATTGTTTGCTAGAGACTCTTTGTTAATCAGTACGGTATAAGAATTATTAATTGTAGATTTATTAACAAAAGATGTTGGAAGAGTAAATTATAGCCACGTTTTTTATATTATTGTTTTGTTTGGAACCAATATATGCAGATTCTATAAATAGTTTAAATATAGAAATTCGGAAGCAAAAGTATTTTTTCTTGTTGGACAAAATCATTGGGATATTTCTGGATAACACAAATATTTGGCGGTTTAAAGTGCATAATTTTGTCAACTAAATAATTTTTTTTTTTGGATGAGACTGACGCTCTTTTAAAAGTTTTTTAGAACAAGGAAAAAAGGCATTGAGCCACAAATTAGAGATTATAGACTTGTAAATAGAGTATTTGGCTTGGAATCGATAATTACTTAATGCTTTCCTGAATCATCTTTTCACAAACATTACTGATAGTTAGTGAAATAAATTATATTTTTTTAATGGGGGCAGGAGAGATTATACAAGGCTTGGATGTTCCCAAAACAAACATTTTAGTAAAGCTTCTAGAGAAACAAAAAAACTAGTGCGGCTTATTAATAATTATAAAATTAATTGAATGGCGAGTTACGAAATCAGAGCAAGAAGATAGAGTTTGCGTTTCTATGTTAGGGCTGAGTATGGGGATGTAGATGTAGATGGAATCCAGTAATAAACCATATCCGATGTAGTCTTTATTTGCCACGACTCATTGGGATAGTTCACTGGTTAACTGTTTTAAAAATAGCTATTTTGAGGCTGATTTCCAATATGGTTTGATTTGGAAACCTAAAGTAGCGGCTTTTTTATTTGAGATCTCTTTTTAAGCAAAATAGACTGAAAATGGCAACATGAGCAGCAAATTAGATGCAACCAAATCCAGCAATGAAGAAACACAGCTCTAATCTTTTCGTGGAATGTTTTGGAGGATAATATTTCGAAAGTATACATCCTATTTGATGGATAATAATAGACATCCAATGAACGGATGGGGCTGGATGCTATCCTATTCAAGGTTGGCTGTGAAAAAAATTGGTAGCATAAACTATTGGGATTCTGCATTAAAATAAAACAAACTAATAGACATTTGATTTGAAGCACATTCTCGCAATTGGTTGAATTTTAGCAAATCTCAAATAATTTGTAGCCATTTACAAATCAAATCCTAGTTTATTTTTGGATCCAGGAAGAGTTTGATAATATATGCCGGCAATAATGTAATTTAGTTGCTGAAAGAGACGAAATAAGAATCTTGTCGTAATTCCCCATGACAAAGAAAATAATCTTTATAACTGCTACCGAATCTTTAACCGAGCCAAACACGGCTTTTTCCCATCGGATATATCGGCAAGCATAGATGGAAATGCATTGAGTGGAATGGGAAAGGTTCAAGTGTGCACGAATAAAAAACCACTCTATTTAATTAGCGCGATAGTTGACCACTAAATTTAGCTCGAATGTTTCTTGAATACCATTTTTTTCGTGAGGATGGCCCTATAAAAGTTTTTTTTTTTTACGCAGAATTTATTTCCTATAAAGGTTAAGCCTTAATTCATGTCAGCCATTAGGTGCAAATGGTCGATTGGTCTCTGAGGGCGGCATATCTCTTTACAAGGATGGGTGGGTTTGTTTGTGCCGGATTTGTGGAGTGAAAAATAAAGTATTTGAATTCGGTATGCCCCCATCTGTTTATCCAATCTATACGGCTAGTAAGCAACCGGTTGCTGGCGACTCCCCTTTTTCCGGGTGAAACTACCAGAATTCTTTTTTTTTGATAGTTATTTGTATTCAAGGCCCAAACTGGCGTATACTCCGATTCTAAATAAACTGGTCACTTTCTTTTGGTTAATTAGATTGGAGGAACCATACCAATTGGCTACTTTCGGTTAATTAGACCGGAAAAAAGAAACGGTGAATGGCTGATGATGTCATCCGCCGAACAATTCGATTTGAAAAATATAGCAAAAGAGCCTTCCAATCCGATATTCGTCGTGGTTGAATATCAAAGCGTTAGCAATGTACCGTTTTCTGTGCCACGTATATTTATTAGGCGGCTAGGTTTATATGAGTTTAAACAGCCAACTGTTTTGGTGCACCTGGCTCAAACGGGCCAATATATGACATTAGTGTTGTTATGATTTTATTTTAATTGGCTATTCTTGTACGTGATACATTCTGAATTGAGCGGGTAGCTAAATGGAAACGAGCCGTTTTACTCGTTGAGTGGGTTGATGCCAAAGCGCAAAAAAATAAGAGGCATAGGGGTTAGTCTCCTTATAGAGAAAAACTGCCCAAAAAAAAAAAAATTATGGGGGAAAAGATCTATATTTTGGCAAAATACTCTCAGGCGCGACCACAAAACTGACACTGTCGCCCAGCTATTGGTCTATTGGCCATAAGCCCAGCTTCCGTTCGCTTCAGAAACTGGAGTCTATCAACAACATTCTGTGATACAAAAATCTGAATTGAGACACGAGATGGTATTTTTAGTAATAGGGTAATTAACAATCCAATCTTTGCTAGCTGTATAGGATATTCACAAGCGATCATTGGTGCAGCAGATAGATGGATATCTTGACACTTTTTCTACAAAGGCTTGCCTTTTTCGATCGATTCTGCATTCCCATAATTGGTACACGATAATATTAGGTTGCAGATATTACAGTTTTTTCCTCTATAAAAAAAACACCGCATTCTGCATTCTCGCTTGTCTCGATTGGCGAGATGACTTTTTAGGTGCAAAACCTAATTTATTTACGCTTAATCAGTTTTCCCGCTAGCTTGTTTGTTGCGAATGAAATTCTTGATAAAAAATGAATCCAACTTGTTTGCCATAATAATGCATTTATTGATAAATCATGAAACCCACTGATTGACCCATAGATCAGCAAATAAACTTACCCAATGTTATGCCGTGATTTGCAAGTTTTGAACTTATCTAACAATCATCCCCTCCTTCCCTTATTACTGGCTAAGTCTGCTGCAATACCATCCATCCTCTTTTGTTTCCATTGGCCCATTTAAACTGGCCGACAAATCTTTTCGTTTTGCAAACAATAAAAAAGGCGATTTCTTCTCCAATATGACCGCAAAAAGGGCTGTCATTTGTGTGTTTGGCCACTGGACAAACAGATGGTGGATTCTGAACTGGATAAATTATACGTCAATCACCTAATCGGCTTGCAAAAACAAAATATTCTTGTTTATTAGGTAAATTACACCTAATACAATCGTCGATATTTGTAAAGCTTCGGCCCTTTTAGTCAAAACACAGAAAGAACACGTAATGGGCTAGTCGATAGCTGTGTTGAGTGGCAGCGTTGCCACTTTTGAGATGTTTTTTTAAATGGTGTTTATTTTGGTGCCTCTAATGTTGGAATCCCTAAAAAAAAGCTTGGTTTTTGGTGAATGCTGTGAGCTCGCCATTTATTTATAAAATCTGGTTTTTGCCATTTGGAAAATTTCTTAACTCCGGCATTGATCGTTTCACCTAAGCTCTGTTTTTTTTTTCGACAAACTATCCACTTTAATCCTCGCTGCCTTTTTCTTCCTTTCTTCTATATACAAAATATTTTTACGCCATGTTCTTCAAAGCCTTTACTGCAATTGCTCTCTTTTCTGTTTCTGTTTTCTCTCAACTTTCCATCAACAGTCCTGTTGCTAGCACTGTTTGGAACGCAAATGAATCCGTCACTGTCTCCTGGATGTAATTCTTCTTTTTCCATTATATTTTTATAAAAAATTCAATTTGTCGTACTAAACTTTCTCTTTTTTTATTTAGCCAAGGTGCTAATCCCGTCGTCGGCGATATTTCAGTAAGACTTCGATCCGGTGATCCTAACAATCTCGGAACTGAATATGTTATCACCAACGCCTACCCTGCCGCTGCTGGTGCCTTGTATTTTGTTGTTCCCCCTTTTATCGCTTCTGGAAGCGCTTATGCCATCAGCATTGATGATGCTAGTGGTCAACAATACTATAGCAGCTTTTTCTCTATTGTCAACAATGGTTTGGTTCCTCTAGAAAGTACCTCAAGCACTCTTACTTCTACTGAAGCTCAAATTTCCACTGAAGTCACTACTTCAACTGAAGAACCCACCACTGCTATAACCACTACTGACCTTGAGACCTCCACCTCCACTACTACTTCTACTACTACATCCACCACTACCTCTACAACTTCTACTTCCAGCTCCATGCCTTCTTCCAGCTCTGTTGCTTCTTCCTCATCAAGCTCAGCTGCTTCTTCTGGCTCATCAGCTTCTTCTGGCTCATCAGCTTCTAGCTCTTCTCCATCTCCATCTGGCGTTACCTCTACCGCCTCTCTTTCATCTCTTAACTCCAACAGCTCTTCCTCCAGATCTTCTTCTTCTTCTTCCCACTCTGGATCTTCCTCTTCCTCCTCCTCTTCCACTCAATCCAGCGGCTCTTTGTCCCATGTTTTCAACATTTACACTGTTGCCATCTGTTTTGCCATTTCTATATCCCTTGTGATGTAGATGACAATTGACTTGTCAAATTTGTTTTCCAACTTTTATTTTACACGCTTTTTATGTTTATTACTACTTTATCCTTTGAATTTATTAATGAGTGTTCTCACATGACCCAATAATTCTTTTTTTTCTATTCTCAAATATAAAAACTTTACTTTTCCTTATTTTTATTTTTTTAGTTTAAAATTTTTATATTTTTTTAGTTTAAAATTTTTATATTTTTTTAGTTTAAAATTTTTATATTTTTTAGTTTATAAATTCATCTACTAGAAATCTTTTCAAATAGTTATCTTCTTCATTGGCTCTCCTCGAAATGTCTACTGCGTAGCAGTATACGCTGATCAGAATGCTGTGGATGCTGCCATACAGTGTGTTTTTTATATCTAGCAGCTCCAGGAACACTTTTTTCTTAAAGAACTCAAAGTATTCTAACGACCCGAACTCGCTTAGTTGATCTATTAAATGTTCCCGAGAAAAAGTTCAAATATCATGTTGCTTTTCTTTTCATTTTTTCATTTTTTCATTCACCCGCTTATCACCTCCCTTTCTCTAACCCATCTCTTTTTTAGTATTTGTGGAAAGAGAGAAAGGGGGGTGAGGGTAAGATAATGTGATTTCAAATAATAATAATAAATTGGGGGGAAAGGGGAAGGATGGGAGGAGGAGGGATACTTACCTCTTGGTTGATCCTTTTGCCAATTGCAGTCGAGGTACCCGCTTCTTTCGAGGCTGTACATGACATATACAAACTCGTCGGATGAGATATCGAGGAGATTACCGGTATAGTAAGTCGAGCTAAAGTGGGAAATAAGGGAGACGCGGGTCGGGATCATATCGACGAACTTGAACACGCGGAGCATGGTAGTGAGGACCATATTGAACATGGGCAGTTTGTATGAGCTGGCGAGGAGACAGTTGTACATACTAGTGAAATGGACCATGAGGATTCGCGTGGTGGCGGGGCGGGTGCAGAGTTTGATGTTGACTTTGAGGGAGATGAGGAAGATGAAGAGGAGGTATGGGCAGAACATGGGTGCTTCGATTTTGCCACTGGGGTCGTGGAGGAGGAGTTCGGTGAAGAGGGGGCTCATGGAGAGCGCCAAAATGGGGAAGATATCGAGCGAGCGGTAGTAACTGTCGGGTTTGGGTTTTTTGAGGTAGTTGGAGTAGATCAAATTGGTTGTTTTTCTCACGAGATGCGATGCAGATATGATAAAGAAACACATCTTTGAGTTGTAAATCGAGTTGATGTTGCAGTGGTCCTGGAAGCGGCTGCGATCGAGTCCGCCGCAGAAACAGTTGCCCCGGAGTTTGACCCGGCGCATCCAGAGGATGAACGCGTCGACGTGCTGCTTAACCGTGCGCACGAGATTATGCGAGTCCCCGATATCAGTGAAATCAAAAATCGAAAATTTGGCAATGAACTCGCACATTTCCTTATAGCTGATACTGATCGTGTTTGCGAGTGTGTCGCTGTCCGGCAGCCCTGTGTGGTGCTGGATACAGTCGGAACACCACTTGTTGAGCTGGAAGTTCTGCAGG
>LSSL01002699.1:0-10016 GCA_001953115.1 Smittium mucronatum | reverse complement strand
TTTTCGGGTAGTGAATTTAGAATGATTAACGTCCCATTGCGTTTCTCAAAATTACAATTAAAAAGATGAGGTTTTTTCACACTAATTTAAAAATATCTATCTTTTCATCGATTTCATCGATATTTCATACATCTTTGTGGCAATAAAAACCATATATGTATAATACCTTCAAATTTAACTCATTGAGAAAATAACGCCAATTTTTGATAAAGATCAATATTCTCATACCTAAAGGGCTATGTTTGTATTATAACTCTTATTTTATGGATTGGACTCCAAAACACCACAATTTTTTCGCTACTAATAAAAAAATTATAAAAAACCATTTATTTCACAAAGCCCACTTATCCGTTTTCTTATTTTTTTATAAAGTAAATTCAAACCAGTGTTAAATTGTTGGTATATAAGAGCGAATTTTTCTCTATTCAACTAATCTAACCTCAAAATAATCCAAAATAATATACCCAAATTTTGAATATATTTTATTCTGTGAATGATACATATATTAAACAAAAAATTTATTCTACGTTGAAAATAGAGGTAAAATCAGTGAGAAATGAAAATAATCGACACATTTGTAGTATACTGTGGCCTGTTGAGTTGTATATATGGACAAAGAGGTCTTAGAAATTTTTTTGCTGAAGTTAACCTAGACGCTGAAAATGAAACGAAGTTAGTGAGAAGTGGTGAAAAATTCGAAAAAAGAGGTGCAGTATCAGAGGCTGTAGAAAAAAACGCTCAGTATAGCGATTCGTTAGAATACTCGAGAGCCTCAAAATCTCCCAGCATCTATGGCTCTGGACAAAATCTAAATGCCGAAGACCAATTTAGAAATCAATATTCAGCTATTTCAGCTGAAAATACAGATCGCCCCGCTAACCCATCTATGTTTCGTTCTGATGATATTAGAAATTCTGTCAGCCCAATTGGCTTCCCAAATTTTTCTATTATGTCAGATGAATGCCCAGATATCACGATTACTAGCACTATAACACTCACTATCTCTGGTAACTCAGAAAGCCAAACTATTACTCATCCTGTTGGCAGAGAAACATGTATAAATACTATAATTAGCACGGTTACAAAGACGATTATATCAACAAAACCTTCAATTACAGTGACAGAAGTCAAAATTACAGCTTTTGATGCTACTTATACTAAAACTTTAACTGAAACCTACACTATCCCCTCCCAAACTGTTGTAATTACATCAACTTTCACAAAAACAACTGTGATAACAATAACAGATACTGCAACTCCGATAGAGTCTACATCTACTAATTTTTTAACTGTGATTACTTCAACTACATATACACAAGTTAATACTGATTTAACAACTTTTACTGAAATTAGTACTGATTACATACCTAATTTAACAACATTTTTAACTTCTAAGCTGACAATAACAAATACATCTACTGAAACTTTAACCAGCTCTTCGACTTTAACAGTTTCTACATCTGGTACGATAACAGTAGTTCAGACAGACCTAATAACTTTATCAAATACAGTTTCTGTAACTATAACTTCAAATGTTACAAATACTTCCACGAATACTGTTACCTTGTCTGGAACGGTTACTAAAACATCAACCTTTTTAAACACAGAACTATCCACTTCAACTGTAATAGGAACAACTACTTACATTTTTTCCACCACTGTTAACACCACTCTATCTGATACATTCACTACAACCGAAACGATTTTCGACACTTTTACGACTACTATTGACGGAACAGTAACTTCTACATTGATAGAATCTATAACAGCAACAAATACAATATCGATTACTAGTACTACTATTAATACTGTTCCGATAACTGTAACTTCAACTTTTTCAACAAATGAAACCCTCACTTCAACGACTACTGCAATTTCTACATTAACTAAATCAACCACTTTAGACATAACACAAACCTCTACGTTAACCGATACAATAACAACCCAAAATACATACACGTCTACAATTACAACAACAGTTATTACTTTAACTATCATATCAATGGAAGAAACATCATTTGTAACGGATCCTATAAACACTGATACCTTTGTCACATATTTGACAACAACATCGACAAATACAGTAACTCAAACAACTACGAATACTGTGACTTCAACTAATTTAGTTACATTTGTGACATATTCCACGATTTCTGAAACAATAACAAGCACGGATATATCCACATCTACAGTAACAAAAATTACTACAATAACAGTAGGATTTCCGGCATAAAAATATATTTATCCTTTATAAAAAATTTGAAAGTAAAGTTGAATAAAATTGAATTTCAGAAATAAAAATTTCATATCTTTTAGATAATAAAACTTTGACTATTTTCTTATTTTTTAAAAAATATACATATGTGGAAAATATCACTGGTTTGGGGCTTTATAAAGTATTAATAGCTAATTTTTTCATTATTAAACTACTACAAATAAAATTATATTTAATTTTTTTTATTTTTTTATTAGAATAGAAGCAATATGTGTGAATCTATATTCCTGTTATTAATATTTATATATGTTACTAGATGATTTTTTGTTTTCAAATTGATTCGAAATTTAAATGAACCAGAACTTTTAAAAAATATAAAAACCCTTCGCGAAAATGTGGTTTCGTCTTAATAGAAATTAAAGAATAAGATATTGTGTAAGGTAGTATATCTGATTATGAATGGAGGATCTTCATATCAAATACATGGAACAACAATACTAGATCATGAATTTAATCTAGTTTAGGAAATGAATTTTACGGATGTAGAGGATATATTCCTCCTCCATTTTAAGTTAAAGAAAATATATCATATATTACTGTGCAGGATTAAAAGCAGAACACCTATACCTTTATCCCTTAATAATATGCCAGCAAATTTAGGTAATATTCTTCCCGATTAATGGAGTATGATTTACCCCATCATATATCAAAGAAGCAATTTATGTATTTAGTAATTAGAAGATAAAGGATAAACTAGGAAGTAAGCATGAAAACTACGAAGCGTTATAATTTTCTGAGAATATAATAGATACATAAACCGCTACCAAATTGCTGAAAAATAATAAGATAAACTGGCTTAAACAATCTATATCACAGAATGTTATCTAAAGACATTTAAAATCTCAAAAGAGGTCATATTTATGTAGAAAAAATATTTCTGTTAATTCCTAGACAAAGATTTGGGTGTGAGCCATATAAATTATTTTATAAGGTTTCTTATTAGTGATTCCTAGAAACCCTTTCATTCATTCGTGAAACGGAAATAGAGATCCAAACATTATATGACATATACACTTTGAATTACTTTCGCCAGGGCTGAAGCTTTGTTATTTTCGTAATATGAAGAATTGGAAGGGAAAACAATAGTAAAATATGGTTCCTTATTAAAGAGGTTGTCTAAAAGCCTTTCGTAGGATTCCAGAGTGGATATATGAAAAAATGAAACTAAATATTGTTTAGAAAATGGTAGAATATCTTTTGGATCTAAGAGTTAAGTTTATTCAATCTCAATCATATAAAAGTTGAAAATTTTTCTTTAACTATTCCTCACAATTTCTGCTAACTTTTACCATATCCATCATTTCTTTAAAAATAAATAAGCATACCTAGTCGCTCTACATAGCCATTTAAAATGTGTTGATGATTAAGCTTTTCAGATAATATTATGATTCCTCGGTTAAAAACACACACTCATAGATACAAATAAAAAGTTATTTAAGAAAAAATAAAAAAAAGTGATGATCCAGATTTCTTACCTGATATCCAATATAGCTATGTGTTGGTGAAGGAGGAGATATTTTTAGACTTACAATTAATATTATGGATAACTGATCATGAATTTAGACTCCATAGGGCATTTCTTTTGTATTTTCTATTAATATAGATAAAGAAATTTTATTCAAGGGATAATTGCAAAAATAGTCAGACTTCAAAATAATTGCATTATATCATAGAGTATAGACATATAATTGTTACTATCTTATTGGGTGAAAATAAATCGAAAATCTAAAGCCAATAAAAAATAGTAAATGAAATGAGCTAAATAAAAAAATATTATATTAGTATAGGTAGTGGAGTACATTAGTAGTTCTATCTTTGTCATATTTACTTTCTCAGAAGTGCTCAACCATCATAAATATCTTCAGAATTAAGTCTATTTTTTTGCACTTTATTAAAACAAAAGCTCTACAAACATTACCACTAAATGATGGACTCAGAAACCGCTAGCATAATAAGGGAATTGACTGAAAAGGTCAATATTGTTGAAAGATAGACGCGATGAAGAATTGGTAGACCCATTCGTCTCGACAAGAGTACCAGTGATGGACCTTACTGTTTATCCAGAACTTATTGAAGCGCTCCCATCGATTAAAAAAGACTTCTTCAAATCACCAATTACCGAAGAGGAGCGCAAAATACTATATAGCATTTTTCGAAGAATAGCTTTATGAATCACTTCCTTCCGACATTAAATGATTCAGCATCTAATTTAATGAAAAATCTACATCATCATTCTACTGAATACAGCTAGCAATCACAGTGGTAAAAATACCTATATACTATTTTCTACACCGTCTAATATAAGAAAACCTTGGAATGAAACAAGCCGAACACCCAGAGTTGATTTTTGCCTTTATTATGAGAGCTCTTCTAGCAGATATTTGTACCACAGTTAATCAAGCGAGAATCGATAACTTGAATTAGAATTTAAACATTCCTGATAAACCGATCCAACTCGGGTTTCCATAAGAAAAGCCACTTATGGATCACGAGGAACTCTACTCTCGTATATTGAAGATGCAAGTAACAAAAAATTAGAGAATATAGCTCTTTTGTAGGCGCCAGCAGTTTTTAGCTTCTAGAAACCGTAAAGAAACATCATTAATATGGCGCAAAGCATCAATATTGCAGGTCCATCCGAATAAAATTCTGGTTTGGTTAACCAAGATCATCTGACAAATTTTCCCGAGAGAGGTCGTGGAAGAAGGAGGAGGTCATAATAGGGACTTATCTGGGACACCTAGTGGGAGGTCACCTAGCTATTTTTAAAGCGGTGTGGTCCGAGATAACGGACAGCCACATGGGCTCTGACCATAATGTCGAAGGGATTAAGAATCCTTTTCGAGAACCATGCCTCAATTCCAAATTGACCGGAGGAGGTTTATACCTTTCTATCCAAGAGTGCAATCAAGGAAATAATTGAAGAAAATAATGGCTTCTATATCCGGTTATTTACGATCCTCAAGAAAACTGGCTGTACCCGACTGATAATGGACCTGAGACAGCTTAATCAACACATTGAGGTGGGGAGCTTCAATATGAAGGCTAAGAAATCTATATACTGCATGATCCGACTAAATACCTATCTGACTTTCTAGACCTACAGTATGCATTCATATGCATTCATATACATTCTGGTGCACAATATTTGCGGAAAATTCCTGAGGTTTGTGATGAAATTTCTCTGAATTTAGTTCTAAATTCGACTATTCAGCCTTTCTCTTAGTCCACTGATGTTTACAAAGATCTTGTAACAAGTTCTAAATTTCGTCAGGTCGAGTGGTATAAGAATATTATCATGATTGGGAAGTTTTTACTCGACTTTTATTGCATAATATTACATCTAATAAGAAAACTATGATACAAACAAGCATGATAACGCTACCCCTATATATTATTACAGCAAGTAATATAAATACTGACTATACAATCATTTCCAACGCTTTTCGCTGCAGATCTTGCATTGCTAGCAACCAGTCTACACTATGGCATTTATTTCAGAATAAACTATTTCCAAGTTTATATTTCTTTTGCTCTGAATCAAAAAACATAAATATTCGCAGATTTCTTTAGTTTTTTGGCCTCTTTGTCCGAAAAAAATTCTTTTCTGTTCTCTAGTTTTAGTTAAATATATTATACATTTTCTATCTATCAAAGTAACAATTGGTTTACAGTTTATCTCTTTTTAGTTTATATCTTCTGTTCTGATCTTTCCATCCTTTTTTTTTACAAATATGATCATATTTAGGCAATTTTATAATCATGGGAGAGAGCAAATAAATATTTCTGACTAAAATGAAATTTTTCTAATCGAAGTTATTGATGCTTTTGCTCAAGTTCAACTCAGAGAAGTTGACCAAAATTTCATCTCAGACTATAAATTATCTCGATATGGCTATAAACACTAAATAAATGTCACTAAAGTTACTAACTGACAAGATCGGGGATCTTCGAAGAGAGGTCATAATATTACAAAATTCAGGCCATAAAACACTAGGATGCCTGAGTAGATTTATTGAGAATTCTTAATTCATTTATGTCGCTCTCTTTCAAGATTTATTGATGCTCCATCGGCTTTTAGAACTCAAGAACAAGCTTTGTTTACTATAAATCATGGACATAAATGCTTATGCTGACGAGGCCTGCAATCCTTGAATTCGAACTTCTGTAATATCAACCTGCTACAATAAACTGGCAATTTTTCTTGCAAGATACACCTTAATTATATATTCACATACTTCAGCGATTCAGCGTTAGTAATTTTAGTGGTAACCAACTCATATCCAGTCTATGGAGCACAAAGATAGCGGAGATTCACATCATCGCAAAAGAACTTCTGATAGTGCTTTTTACATTAAAACTAAAGTTAGTGGTTGTAAAAACAGTGTTATTCTACTCGGATAATAAAACCACCTCTCTTGTGCCAAAAAGTTTGGGGGCACAATATCTCCAGATCCTCTAAAGATATCAGAGAAAAAACTTTACACTGCTTGAAGACCATAACTCACCCCAAAGTAACATATGTTCCATCTGCTCTCAGCTCAGACTATACTCCAAGCAGAATGACGGCTCAAGCCTAGTGGTTGCTTCATCGAAAGAAATTACACGGACAACACTATTTGGACTTATTTGCATCACAACTCAAAAATAAACTTTTTCATATACTACAGTTTGTACTTGGAAACGAAATTTTTAGGACAAGACACACTGGTACACAGATGGTAGAAATGGAGAAATCCATACGGATGACCCCCATGAAACTATATAGCACAGGAAATTCAGAAAGTTCGACTCGGAAAAACCAAGATGACTTTGGTCACTCCACTATGGATATCAGAAAACTATTATCAGGATTCAATATTTTTTGTCATGCGTAGCAGATAAAGTTGCAGGAAAAAACTGTAGTACCGAATCTTAGATGTATAAAGACCTCATTTTTGAAGAACAGGAACTGAATCTTGCCAGCTTGTAGATTAGATGCGTTTTCTCAAAAAGTAAAGTCTCGGTAATTATAACTTGGTCTTATCCTTTAAAACAAATGTCGTTTCAGCCATAATTACAGGTACAGTTCAACTATGAAAAACTTTTTGGATTGTTAAATTCTTAAAATATTAAAAACAATATATCCAGGACGCAGATAATAAACTATCTAGCTGAAATATATGTATTCGAAAAAATAAATATTGGTTTGATTAAGGTCTAAAAGTCAGCTCTTTTGACATTAATGGATCATATGGAAGAAATTTAGCAACCTCCAATGCTTACTGAGTTTACAAGGACTTTGGATGAGACCACAATAATTTATTTTATAAAGCTTCGATAGATATAATCATGTAAATCAAGCAACTCAAAGGGTGGGTCCCTTCTCAGAACTTGTCATCAAAAAAACCGATAGAAAAATTAAGGTAGTTTTTTTTAGTAACAGGATTCTTAAGAGCTGGAGATATAAATCGCATATATGACAAAAAAGTAGTATAGTAGAGGGGAAACCCAACCTGGTATTACTAGCCCCCAAAGAAAAAAGGGGCGATCAACAAGTAGAAAATCCGTGTCAAATAAGCCCACATACAGATCCAATCTTATTTCATGTAATAAAATACAAGGTATATATGGATAAAGTTGCATTGAAACTTTGCACCACCCACCATATGAATAACAGCGAATGTACCGTTAATATACTATTAATATTTACCAACGACAAGGATAAACCATTATCAATGGACAGTACAACTAGATACATCCACTCTATTTCCGATATCATACAGATAAATTTCGATAAACCTGTAACAAATGGAAGAGTTATCGGGGCCAACATAAAAGAGAAATCCTTGAGTATCTTCTGATGATATAGTTACCCATGTACTCTGCTCTAACTATACCATATTTGGCTTCTAATATCAGCTTAAAATAAATTCTCCAAATATCATTACAAGGTCGATATTGAATCTGGATTAACACATTATCTCACCTCTCTGAAAATTAATGTTAGAATTATTCAAACCCTTATGAGTGAAGATAATATATATTATATAAGGAGAAGACACATGTTAGGACTCTCTTGCCCATTCACATGTTATCTTTGCAGAAGATGATAATAATAGCACTTCTAGCGTACTCCACTATTTATATCATAAAAAAAATTCAGTTCATTATATTTAATAGTTTTTATTGGATTTAGATTTTCGGTCTATTTTTAACCATAAGATGGTAAAACTTAATATTTTTCTTCTTATCATATAATATGAACTATTCTTCACTCTAAATAGCTTGAATTATTCTAAAAAAAATATTCAAAATAAATATGAGCAATCCCATAATTTGCAAATAGAAGATTAAATTCCTAATAATAAAAAATAACCGGAGCATCAATCAGCTAGACGATAAATTACATTTATTGTTTCCTTATCTTTTGGTTTAAAAAATAAAAGAGTCTAAAAAAATTATTATTCTTGTCATAGAGTCATTATTCCTTATATTTATATGCACGAAATCTGTAAAAATGAAACACTAAGGGTATCTTTATTTGTCCTTACTCAATTGTAAAAGCATAATATTATGATGTTTTATCTCGAATGCCGCATGTTTTTCCTGTCTTAAAACTGGATAATCTATTATTGATATTTTTATATTTAACTTAACTGGAAAAAAAAAAGCAAATAATGAGAAAATATTAGATGGGGTCTGGTCTTTATCTAAAAATTCTTCAGATAACTACATATTAGAATATTCGAGAACCATCCTTTTTTAATTTTTTTTCAACTTTTCCCATATTAAACCTTTGAATTACTATCAACATACATATTCTATAACTGTATATTTTAAAAATATATATATATTGGGATCAAAAATTGTAATATATTAAGTGTGATGAGGTTTATGTTAGTTATAATCCGATTCATAGTTTTTATTTTCAACCTAAAGAGCTGAGAATTAATTAAATTTCTTTATTGCCTTCTAAAAATTGCAATTAAGTGAATAATGCTGCAAAAACGCTTTAATTCTTTCAAAATTCTGGAAACTCCTATTTTATTAAATGATAAAATTGGATTTTCCGAAATTGTGATGTAAATAGATCTAAAAAGAATAGGTTTATTTTATTTTTGAAAACAGATGCATATTTATGTACTGTTTTAAAAAATATCAAATTCGATTAATAGAAAACTGGTAATAATATCGATATAGGATTTATAAGATTTACAGAACAATCAAATCCCTATTAAAATCTTGTTTAGTGTAACAAATTCTCATACTTATTTTGTTTTTACTATTTTAACATCATTTTTAACTTTAAAAAAGCTACTTTAAAGCTTTTAGGGAAACCTTTATAGGATATAAAATATTCCAAACTGTTAAATAATTAATTTTTTAAATATATATTCTATTATTTCAGAGGTTTAATACTTGAAAAAATTATTTCAAATGTCTTAACAATAAATTTACCAAAAACTGTTATGTTCTACTATAAAAAATAGCAAAGAACCGTTGGGTTTGGGACTGTTCGAAGAGCCATAATGTTTTTAGAAATTATATAGAGATTTTATCAAAATTTTACACATAAAATGATAGAAACTGCCAATTAAAAAAAATACCACCTCATATATTTAAAACACAAATAATCCATTCAATAAGAGCAGTATATTAGTCAAAGCAATTTTTTTCGACATAAACTCATTCGCTTAATAATAAAAAACCTGTTTATAAATAAGTTAATAATTGCTTTTTTTTTGTATCACGGAATTTT
>LSSL01002697.1:0-11351 GCA_001953115.1 Smittium mucronatum | reverse complement strand
TTCTATATCTCTAGAATAGTCAGCAATATAGGGTGATTCAGAATCCCAACCCCTACAGTGTTTTTTGCAGTTTTCTTCATAAATTTCAGTTGTAACTAAACTCACATTAATTGACTTACGTTTATTGTTATTCGCCGTGTTGTATATTTTGGTTATTTCCAGATTTATTCCATCACTTTCGAGTTTTCTTTTAATCATACTAGATTTTACCCCAAGACTATAAAGATCCAAAATATCTTTTTTGTAATCAGGATTAGAGTCTCTATGGCAGTCGTGGTGATGTTCATTTACTACGTATGCTGTAAATCTTCCGTCATCAACCTATCAACTCTAGCTTTGAAAATGCACTTAATAATATTAGAGTTGTAGCAGCGGTTAACAATTGAATAGTATTTTTTTGATTTCTTGGAATATTCAACCATGAAAAATTGTTTTTGATTTTCATATACCTCATTTTCGACCAAATTCCAATCAATCATTTTAAAATCACTAATAAAAATGGTTTTATGGTTAAATAAAAAAGTGTTATACGGAATATAATCTTAAAATTTTTTAAACTGTCACTATTTAATTATAATATTAGTGTCATAAATTCAGCTATTTATAATTATATATTTTTATATTAACAATATAATTTGCTGTTTTTGTTTTTATAAATCTAATAAGTGTTTACACTTGTATTTTCTTTTTCAGATTTTTCTTCTTGGACCTTACCTAAATCTTCCTTTGGTTTTAGCAGAGTATAATTAATTCCGCATTTATTGGATGAGATTCGCGTAAGTATTTACTTAAGTTCATTTGGTTGGATAAAATTGTATTTGTTTTTAAAAATTCTCATTTAAATGAAATACTTTCCAATTTTATTTTTAGCTTGCGATTTCGGTTAAGTATCCAATAAAGATGAATATAATTTATTATGAATAACTTATTCATATGATAGTAATTAATCTTCGTCCTAACAGACTCGATTAATTTTATAATAATGGGAAATATTACTAGATCCAACATGTATTCACAAATTTATTGGTTTGGGGGAAAAATTAAATGAAATACCCAATAGTTTAAATGGTAAAAAAGGTTCTGATCTTGAAAAGGGACTCCCTTGTAAATTTATTGGAAATTCAGCGAATTCGAGTATTTAACACATACTGAGGATGAATAGTTAATTCCAAGAAAGTAAAAAGCAAAAGAAAAATTTTTCATGAAAAAAAGAGACATCCATTCGCTAAAATGCAACTTGTGAGGAATTTTTATTTTGGCTGACCCTTCCAGGAAAAAATGCAATGCAGTAGCTGAAATCACACCAATTGGAGGATACTGGTTTAATCACGAATACGCATTTGATCCAACTGGTTGGCACAGAGTAAAAAGAGAATGCTTTTAGCAAATAGAAGAATCAGTCGAACATGGTCTGAAGAAAGATTGATTCTTAAAAAGGAAGAAAGGCGTGTTTGATTAGACAAACCAACAACGATAGGATTTTTATCGTCCAATTGAACTCACAGAGGTATCAAAGGAGCTCACAATTGCTTCATCATAAAAAAGATCTGGCAACATTACAGACGATTAATGTTTACTTGGTGCAAGAAAGCTTTTATCATTTTCAGCCCAAACATACTTTTAAAGCCCAGCTACGCTGATATTTTTTTGTCTTTTTTATATCCACCTATAAGAAAATTTAAATGTCTGAACTTCCAAGATTTCAACTTCCGAAAATCCTCGATCAACCTACTAGCTGGGGTCCACCTGATTCTCTGTCAACAGCTGACTTCAACGATATTCCATATGCTCCTTTCTCCAAATTTGATAAAATAGGTAAGGCTGCTGATTGGGCTGCCGATCAACCAAGAGATGGTCAAGATCAGAGAGGCCGCCAACGGGCTCGTCAAACCCGGGATCAAAATTTCCAGGCTTATGGAAGCAATGCCAGTTCTGCCTTTGCATACCAACAGGCTGAAGAGGATGCTTCTTTCTCTCTCGTAGATAACCGATCTGCTGCCGCAAAGAAGGCTAGCTTGTATAAAGCAACTGGGCAGAAACAGAAGTTCACACGTGGTGCAGATAAGACTGGTCGTAGAGGTATGCAAAGATTGGGTGGAAACTTTGTTCCTAATAAGGGCGGAAACAGATTCAACCAAGGTCAAGGCGGCAATTTCCGGAAAAGATTTGGCTACAACGATTACAAAAGAATGCAAGGTACTCGATTTGCCAGTATTGAAGTTGCTAAAGATTGGGTTCTTGATCAAGATTTGGACTTTGTCAGATTAAACAAACTTAGCTTCGAAGTTCCTAATTCTAAAGATTTCGGAACTTACGGCTCGGTCCCAACTTTCAATTCTAGATTTGAGCGTACCGTGTCCATGAAAAACCCAGTCGTACTTACCAAGAAATCAAGTATTCGCTATGATGTAACAGCTAGCGAGGATCCAATCTTTAACCAATTGGCTAATGAGAACAAGGCCACTGTGTTTGTTACTGATGTAGTTCTTTCTGCACTCATGGCGTCTACTCGTTCAGTCTATCCTTGGGAGATCATAATAAACCGGGTCGGTGACAAACTCTTTTTAGATAAAAGGAGTGGTGGGTCTTTGGATTTCTTCACTGTTAATGAAAATGCTGCCGAGCCACCATTGGAGAGTGCTGAAAAAGATAATAACATCAACAGCGCATCATTCTTAGCAGTTGAGGCAGTTGAAATCAATAGCCGGATATTGACCCAGGTCGTTAATCCTAACGAAAGGATCTCCTGCGAAAACCCTAACCCATTCAATGAAGCTGAAACTGAGACTGATGGCGCCGAGGACAATGGCTGTTACAAGTACCGTTTGTTCAACATGAATGCTCGTGTTTCTGAAGATCAGCAAATGGATGTTGATGAAGAAACTGATGAGAATTGTATTATGGCCGTTAGAACTCAAATGGACGCCGTTCTAGACGGTAATATTGAAAAGCCAGTAATGGTAAGAGCTTTGAACCAGTTTGATATTCGTGCAGTTGGAGCAGGCGGTGCTTTGGACTGGAACACCAAATTAGATTCGCAAAGAGGTGCAGTTGTAGCAACCGAACTTAAGAACAATGCAGCAAAATTGGGCAAATGGGCATTCCAAGCCACCTTGGCTGACATCAACTCATTAAAGATAGGATTTGTAACACGTGAAAATATTAAGAATTCACAAAACCACAACTTGTTGGGTGTTGCAAACTTTAAGCCAACTGAGTTGATCAGACAGATGGGATACAACATCAACAAGTCATGGGGTATAGTCAAGGCTATGATTGACCTGTGCATGAAATTAGATGAAGGTAAATACATCTTGGTAAGAGATCCATCTAAGCCCGTTATCAAACTGTACAGCATCCCATCCACAACCGTGTTTAACGAAGACGATGGAGAAAACGAAGAATAATAATTTTACTCTATTTTTAAAACTTTTTTTTTTTTTTCATTTATTTTTCCATAATTTAATTTTTATCGAAAGGATTATTAGTGAAATTCAAAGAAATATCTATTCCAAGGGTTGTGCGTTTTTAGACTTTCGTTTTCTTTTTCTTTTGGGTTTATTAGAAATATCCGAACCATCTACATTTGGCGAACTTTGTTTATCTCTATCCAAGCTAGGTGCTGTGTTATCGCTGTGGGTATTTATATTGGTGGTGGGGTTCTTTGTGATTGAAGTTGAAGATTTTTTTGGTTTTTTGATGGACAATGGGTTAGGCTCTTTAGGGCCTTTCCTTTTTTTCCTTTTATTTAAGGATGATTTTGGAGCGGAAGGCCCATCAGCATCTTTCAGATCCTTTTTCAGACGCAGCTTCTCCTCTTTGGATATGGAAATTTTCTCTTGTTCGACCTAAAATCACAGGAAATACCAATAATACAAAATCCAGAAACACAAAATAATGAGTAGAAAAACATTTACCTGTTTGACACGGAACATAGAGGCCTTAGAAGTTGGTTCAAGAATCATTATTGACCTGTTTATATGAAGTAATGGGATTCCTGGGATATTACGAAACTTGCTCCGCACGGTAGAATCCTGGATTGCGATGCAGTAATTAAACTTATTTTCGTCGCCAATAATTTCTTCTATACATTGATGGCCACTAATGGTGGGAGTATGGGTACATCTTCTTTTTTCGAATTTTCTGGCCAGCACAACAGCACCAATATTGGATTCACCGCTATTTCTCAGGTCCTGGATACTACAATTCGTAATCACTAAAAGAAAATATGCATATTTATGGAAAAGAAGAAAGAATATCAAGAGAGAAGCGTATTTTAATGAAGCGTGGGAAACTTACGGACTTTCATGTGACCAACTGTTTTAGTTAATTGTTCGATAATGCTGATTTTTGACTGCAAACATTCCAAAACGAAATCAGAACCAACTACAAAGAAGAGATTGGAGAGTCCACAAATTTGGGAGAAGAAAAGTTAAATCAAGGCGAAGAAAATAAAAGATGAGAGCTGATTAGTACCCAAAATCTGGAATGGCTCTCTGAAGCCGTATGCGTTTTTGTAAATGTTCATTGCTTTCTTATACTGCTTTGCACGTTTAGCCCTCATTTTTCACTGAATTATCGGGTTTTTTTGAAAAGGATAACAGTTATAAAAAGCCAAAATACCGTTATATAGGTATAAAGAATGATTATTACGGCCACAAAGTAAGAATCTATGTGGAAATAAAATATCTAGAAAGATTTGTTTTTTTGTTATTTGAATTTAACGTTTAACCGATCCATCAAACCAAAAGAAAGAGAAAAGAAAGTAGGATAAATTATTGGATGATTCTTTTATTATTGATCCAAGAAAAAAACGCCTCTATGTGTATGGACTCTCTCTCATGAATTTGGTTCAGTTTTTGCTAAATTTTTTTCCTTACTAAAGTTTCTGCTGAATTAAATTGAAATTTGTCTAGACTCTTTGAAAAAAAAGTTAATTTGACACCGCTAATTGGCTTTTAGGAATGTTATGTGTATTTATTGTTTAATTGGCCAATGATCAATTTTATCCAATGGAATATCATATTCAACATTCATCAGCAATACCTTTGGCAATAAACGAAAACTACTGCATGGACCAAAACAGCAGATGGTTTGCAGCTAAATTTCTTTATGCACCATTGGAATTTTTTCAACAAATGCTAACAGATGGGTGGGTTTTTCTGGGCATCTGGAACCTCTAGTTTAATATTACTTGCGGGTGCTTGAAGCTTTATAATTCTAGTGTCTGTTGCCGGTTCAGACTGAAAACATCTATTATTTGGCCAACCATTAATCAAATTATCAATATTTTTCTAAATTGGTATTCTATTAGTCACTATGTTTTCTGTAATTATTTTCACTGGCTCGTTCTCGAGTTTTTTTTCTTGTCACAAAAGTGCTGATTATCCAATAGGTATGAAAACATTTTGACGGCAAGTATTATAGGCAGCTACGAATAAACCAATAGCACTATTAAAAACAGTATACACGAATTTTTCTACAACTGCAATTAATTTAATATTTTGATTTACTAGGCTTACTGTTTTATATTTGAGTAAACTGTAAATTTTTCTCGTTTCCAAAAAGGTAAAAATATTCTTTTATTTAATAGATATACAAATCGCAGACTACTAATTTAAATAATATTCTAATTCAATTTTCATCTTTTTTTTATTAATCATAGCCAATTGTTTCGTTTAAAAATATACAGCCCACTGGTAATTCCAATATAAAATGTCTATCGGCGTGCCTGTCAAACTACTCCATGAATCCGTGGGCCATACAATCACGATTGAGCTCAAAACCGGTCAATTGTACCGTGGAACTTTGCTTGAAGGTAAGTCTTTGTTTCTATACTCTTTTTTTTTTTTGAAAGCTACTTGCTTAAATATTTTTTTGTCGTCCAGAATTTTTTAATTTCAAAAAATTTCAAAATAAACAAAATAAATCATTCATATAGTCGAAGACAATATGAACATTCAAGTGAGGAACATCACTGTAACCGAGCGCGATGGAAGAACCTCTCATCTTGAACAGGCTTATATCAGAGGATCTCATGCTAGATTCTTTATAGTCCCCGATATGCTCAAAAATGCCCCCATGTTTAAAAGAATGGATCCTAAATTCAGTAAAACTAGAGGTATTGGTATGAATAGAGGTAGAGGGATATCTCGCGGCACAGGTAATGCTTATTCCACTTTTCTGTTTATCTTCCAAAAAAGCACAACCTTTACCCTTGACATACTTTTTTTCTTCTAGGACGTGGAAGAGGAATGGCTCGATAATCCAAAATTCAATTATCCCTTTATATTATAATTACATAAAAACTCTGCAATATTAATCGAGAAAATCCGCTATGCTTAAAATAATAATTTTATACATTTCAAATTCTTTTTTTTTCTCACACCCCTCAACCGTAAAAATATTATAACTATCAATATTTTATCTCTGAAACTATATCCTCAGAAAAAATCTCCTTTTTTTTCTATGCATCTCCCTTCCAAATCTTTCTCTCCAGAGACTACGATTCCAGGTAATTTATTTGTACTTTATTGCTTGTTAATTGTAAATCAACAAGGAGCCCATATCTCTCTTTAATTATACAACACAAAGCTTCATTTTTCATCTAGATTACCATGTTATATGTCTCTTGCAAGAGATTAATAACTTTTTAACCTTTTAAATATAGCTCTCTTTCACATATATATATTCATTTTTTCAGAGTGTGTTTATTAGGGTCTTTAGGTTCAATTTTATTCTTGTTTGAATCATCGATTCTATTAGAATTATCTCGATAATGTTAAATCTAAGTTTTTTTAAATTAGACGATATCCATCTTTAAACTCTTATAATATCTTTTTTTTTACTTTTAGTGTTTTTATTATTATTTAACACTTTATTGAAAATTTATATATTTTTTCAATCTTAGAGTTTAAAGACCCTGAATTGTAAACTCCTACTAATACATATCCATTCATCCTAACAGAAATATTATCTTGGAAAGTTCTTATTTTTAAAGTTTCTAGTAAACATTTTCCCATCAAACTGTTTAGCTTTTTTTAAAAAAATACTAAGCTGGCTTTATATTATGAAATAAAAAACCGATGATAAAACAATAACTTTTAAAATATTTTTTTTTGATAATCGTGGAATTACATAAATTAAATTTACCAATGATTTTCGAAAAAAGATCTTGGAAATGTGGTTAACGTTTTAAGAAAATTTTCAAAAATGTAAGCTTGTATTTTATTTGAAAAAAGGAGAAGTTGAATTCAAAATCTTTAATTTATTACCGATTTCGAACATTTAGCTTTTATGCTTTCAAGAATATCTAAACGCTTTGATTAATTTATATTATTGAAAATTGAAAATTAACATCATTATATCACAATATTTTCATAATTTTTAACTTTAAAATGTACAAGCTAGTAGAGAGTTGATATTTTGGTCAGATTAAATGGTTTTAAATAAACCCAACGTCACCCTAAATCGCCTATTAATAGTAGAAAATTATTAGAAAAAAATTATACCAAATTCTATATTGATTTTTTATTCTTTTTTTTAAAAAAAAAAATGTTGACAATTACAAAGTTTATCTAAAAAAATAGTTTCTCTATTATTTAATGAAACCTTTTTCTAGAAAAATAAATAAAATGATAGTAACCCCCCCCCTACTAACTAAGAAATTTTATTGGATATTTAAAAAAATTTAATTAAGGTTAATTTCAAAGGCGGATGTGTGATGAGATTTTTTTTATAAAAAAAAACTGACTTTTTTATAGAATTTTTATACTTTTTTATATGAATTTTAGAATATCTGGAAAAAATAACTATAAGAGTATTAATAAAATTTCAGTTTAAGTTTAAAATCATACAGCCTTCCTTTTGCAATATGTGGGGGGGGGGGGGTTTAGATTTATTCCTGATGTCCTGAAAAAATAATTCCATCTGAAATGATACCCAATATCTGATAGCGGTATATGGAGTTAAATGTATATCAGCGTGGAAAAAAAATATGAAATGACATTAAATAAATTTTTAACAACTAAATTATACGCAAAAAATTCAAATTTTCTCAAATCATAAAAATTGAAATCAATACATGATAAAGATCTGTTTTTTTCTTTTCTAAAAAAAAATATAAATATAATTTCATCCCTACTTTTTAAAAAATTGAAAATTTTTAATCGCTTGATTTTTTTTTGTAATTTAAGTACCTAAATAAAATATAATATCCTTTATATAAAAAAATATTTGTTAAAAACCTCCCATATAATATATATAATAAACCCATAATATTTAATTTTAATTCTGTTATAAGCATTCTAAAGTAATTTAAGCAAATATTTTAAAAAAATTAAATTAATAAATTTTATTATTTTTTAGACTCGGTTTTGAAATTATTAATTTTTTTAAAATTCAATGGAGCTTAAAAATCGAAAAATGGTTAGATAAAACCTACACAATGCAATTCAAAATTTAAAACTGTGTGCTTTTGATAAGGCTTTTTTTTTTAAAAAAAACACTACATGAAAAAACATGTCCATTTCTTAGAATAAACATCTTTTAATATATATGAATTTTTATCATGAAAAAAAAATATTATGTTTCATTCAAAATAATCAAAGGAAATTTATCTAATAGTGTTTATATGAAATATATTCAATTATTGATTAAAAATAGCCCCAGAAAAAAATATATCTTTATATATTTCAAGGTATTAGAAACTGATTTTTTTAATGGTTTGATATTTTACTGCATAAAAACCTTAATATTATCAATAATTTAATAAAATAATTTTAAAAGTTCTTAAAAACATCCCAATTCACTATAATATAGCAGATTTCATAATATAAAGCTTTATAAAAACATTTAGTTTTTTTAAAGCACCATTTTTTATTCTATACACAATAGAAATAAGACTTTCATGTTCTACTCATTACGCTATTTTTTTGAATACTCAAATAAAAATCGACTCTTTGATAAAAAGAAAATTTATCTAGTTTTTTGATTTTTTGGTTATCGGAACATATGAAAATTATCTTGATTTATATATTAAACATTTAACTGCAAAAAATAGTTATTCCTACTTATAAAACAACTAAATATATACATCAGTGCTTACGGAAATAGATAGATATGTCTATTTATATGGTTAAAGGTTATTTTTTGCGACCACTTTATCAAAAAATTTTCTCATCAAACCATCCCATAATCATCCATAACCTGAAAATCAAATCGAATATACTAATATTGATGCCAAAAAGCTTAAAAAAACACGAAGTTATTTTCAAAGAGTTTATGATAGATCTTATTTCCTATGTTTCAACTAAATGATACATAAGTAGTTATATAAACATTTGTAATATTTATTTAAATATTTTCACCTCAATTTTAGTAATATATTTAGTGATATGTTTTATATCAAAAATATTTTCACAGTAATATGCTCATATTTGATAGTCTTTTTTAGATTTAATTTTAAATTTTATAGAGTCGAAGTCTGATTTATATTTTATAACGAATGAAAATAAATGCTCTTTGTATTACATAATTATATTTTTTTGAACAAATATTATCATAGAAAAAATGATTTTTTTGGAATAATATAATTCTATTCAATTTTTAATATTTTCCCATTCTTTAATATCATACTGACATGAATATATATTTTATTTTCTCAAGTTCCTAGCTTTTGATTCTTTTGATTTTCTTATAAAACTGTTTATCAAGATATTAAATTAACCAAGAGTATTTTTTAAATGCAATATGGGTGATTATTAATGAAAAGGGCATTTATAGTGTAACTTGTATTAGCGAAGATTCCCAAGCGTTAGTTTTTACCTAAAATAGTGAAAATTTATATAATATTTTTTACTAGGAATTTACTTTAAATTAATAAAAAATTATAAAGACCAATTTATAAAAATACAATTTTTTTTATGTAACTCTTCTCTGCCGATCTAGCAGCTTCACACATCAAGACTATTGGTTTGAAGTGTTACAATTTACAATAAAAAGAAATAAGCTGCACTAAACGGCATCCAAATTCCTAGTGATGGTAAAAAAAAATGAAAATGCCGTTTATTTTGTATAATAGAACGATTAAAATTAATTTAGCAAATTTATTGGATAATTTTAATCAATGAATTAGCCCGCAAAAGTGATATGAAACAAAATGCCCTTTTCATTAACCCTTTCAGGATCCAAATTTAACTCTCATTCCTATTTGTGCAAATTAGTCATTTCAATTGGCCTAGCTTTTATATTTATCCAATGGTATATAAGTAATGTTAGTCTAGTGAAAACATTGAGCAAAAAGTGAATGCCATTTTTTGTATCATCAGCCCTGAAAGGGTTAAGAATCCCCTCCGCCCCATATGGATATTGAGAGTATAATATTTTGGGTTACGCGACATTTGATCCAATTCCATTTCACTCAATCCCACTTCCCCAACCTTCAATTATCTCAATTTAAATTCCACCCAATCCCATACCTTACAATTGGAATATCAAAATAAACTATCTTGAATTTATCAAGATAAAGTTTCTATTAAGTACAAGGCTTGGAAAATAGTATTAAAAATTATTTTACAAAAAAGTTATACACTGTGTATCCCTTTCAGGGCCTATGGTACATAAAATTTCTTTTACTTCTTGTTCAATGATATTATTATTATACTAGTGTTATTCGTGTACTATTGGGCTGATAATGGATTTAGACCAAATGAAATAGTCGATATGTACAAATGGGAATTATGTAAAATTTTGGACCCGGAAAGGGTTAATAGAAATGTGTGCAAAATAGATAGACTATTTTTGCTATCCCACAATAATACGCGGTGAACCCACAATGAAATGCTCATCAAGGCAAGAATTATAAGAAATCCTTATAAGTCTGATATTTTATTGTGCCGTTTTTTTTTTGTTACGGAATTTAATTGTAAGATAACGTCATTAAAAACTATACTAAAAAATACGAAAAAAAGAAAAAGTCGTATAGAAAAGACTATTATCCTTACTACAATAAACTCCTCTGACGGACTACAGGCTGCGTACCTACGGAAAAAGGGTGCAGTCTACCAACCGAAAGAACCCCACTGGCATTGCTTCAAGTAGGCTGGATGACTGAGGTTACATGCAGTCAAGAATTAAGCTCTTTGTCAATGAACAATAGTTCACTGAATCTACTGAGCTGCTAATAGGAGTCTACGTCTAACAGGATTAGTAAAATTAGGCTCCTAACAAAACGTGGGATTGATCGACATGGCTTTCCTACAAATAGCTGTTAGACGCTGAGATCCGTCTGACAATTGAACTCTGGGCCTGTGCACTATACTATGTCTCAGCTGTGCTAAAAGATCAGCTCC
>LSSL01002696.1:0-12094 GCA_001953115.1 Smittium mucronatum | reverse complement strand
GTATTTTTACAAAATATACAATACTATTAGCCAATATTATGGTTAAAAAAACCAAATTATAAGGCTTTATGGAAAAAAGATACTATTCTACCCAAGTCTCTCAAACTTGCAACTGATATTACAGCAGTGAAAAGTATAAATTGTTGGATATATCTTTCCTAACACCAGCGTGATTTTTTGTTATAGCGATTTTACGTAACTTTTAATAATGCTATTTGCTAATAAAATTTTGTGATTATACAATAAACATTATATCCCACAAATAATCCCACTGATTCTTTTTGGCGCAGAAAAATGGTTCCACTGAGTGGGGATTTTACTCGGCGACAATCCACACTGCGACACTGGAAAAGATGTAATATGATTTTTTACTATCAATTTATAAGAGAGTTTATGATTTTTATCGCCAAATTACTAAACACTTTTTTGCCAGCTTTCTAATTTGGAAATGTAGGTGTAATTATAAATCACTATATATGGGAGATTCTCTTTGCGAGCAGACGCTTTTCTACTAACTTTTTACTACTTTCCTAATTTGGAAATATAGCATTAAGAACAAGGCGAAGTTATTGGTTAAACTGCAGTATAGAGGTAAAAAAATAAAGCATCTATTGGCAAAATGTTGAAAATTTATTAGGATAAGTACATTTTTTCCATTTATAATATCTTGAAGTGATTAAAATTTTGTGTAGCCAATGGTTTACACAAGAAAAAAAAGTGTGGTCTTCAAAATAATCTCCCATATTTATAAAACCAAAAGCTGAAATTAGATAGGGGTTTATTGCTGTTAATCAAGAGACGATATAATTTATCGAGAGATGCTTTTCGCCGATTTTATTGGATGTATTTGGAAAGTAAATCGACAATAACAGTTAATCGTCAATTTCCCGTAAAAAAAAAACAAAAAAAAAAACAGTTAATCGTCAAATTAGCCAATATTTGCATTATTCAAAAAAAAGAATTTTACACAGGCCTTCCATTTAAATGGGTTCAGATAATTTCAAGTCCCGTGCTATTTGGAAGCGCCGGATAGGTTGTAGCCATATTCTGCTATCAATCTAGCACCAATGGTGTTTGAGATCGGATGCAGTTATTTCTTTGAACAAATAAACACCCTCTAATTCTTTTATGAATCATAGGCTGAGCAAAATGCGTTTATTTCGAATTCACGTGGCCAAAGAGTCGAAAGCTTGCCAATTACATGCGATTTAGTTGGCACGGAGCAAATACGGATATCTGATTCATTGGGGATTGAAACTTTAATTGCAGAAAAAACGAAACGTTTTATTCTTCTGAGAGACCAAGTTAATCAAAAAAAAAGCTAGTCTAGAACGATGTTTATCCAGTAAATGTTGTTAGCACATTCCCTTCAACGTCTATTGGCTTTTTAAAATCATTTCTAAATACAGCTGTTTATTTTCAGCAAATAGAGACTAGCAAAAGATTGCAAATCCGAAATAAATATGTCAATATTAACAGATATTCCCAACATGACTATCAAAACTTATCTTAATTTTAGTATTATTCTTGGGCTCCATAAACCACAGTATCATTGTTAATATATTCTTTGCGGCGTGACTCCCACATGCAATCCGCGGATTGATCATATCTACTCGCTATAGTCTAGAGGGTTCAAAGTTCTGAAAATTTGAAAATATTTTTCTTTTTCAAACCAGGTGTTATCTGTTCCTATCATTTCTTTTACTGTTCACTCTCAGAGCCCATATTTAAATAGATATTCACCTTTATAGCTCCATTTAAAGTTTAGCTCTTTGTAATATCTATTCAACTAAAGTACTGATAAATTTTATGGTTCTGCAAAAACTCCCAGATAGAAATTGCTCAATAACATTCGAATGTCAATAGACTGGTATAAATCAAACGGGCTTCTTTAATAAATCATCTTTTTAAGTTGAGAATAACCCAGATCTCTTTATTCAGATTCTGAATCAATATTAAATTTTATTACAAAAATGCTGGATTACTTATTGGGGAAACCCTCTGTTAGGGTTAGAAGAATCCAGACTATAATCGTGGCCCTGTTTGCGTAAGATTTCCTTTAAATTGCAGATTCGATTTATTATACCTGATGTATATTCTTTCTGATATATTTGTTAGTATCGCAGTTTTAAAGAAAAAGAAAACTCCTTCTATGATAATGGGGATTGAAAAACTACTTGGTAACTGTTTTCTTCCTGATTCAACTTAGTTTTTTTTTCTGAAAGGCTATCCTCTTACAAACTTTCTTGTTAAAAAATATTAGGTCGGTATCCGTTATGGAAGATCCTGGTTCTATGGTCTGTTATCCTAAATCTATTTACACATGGTGACGATCTTTTTGGTCTATCAGGTATGCTTTTTATTAATCTCTTTAATTTAATTTTATAATGTGAAATATATCCTCTTTATTTTTCTTTTTTCAACTTTATAGCCCCCGAACCTCTCAGACAATATGTACCTTTTTATAACTTTTTTTTACAAAGAATAAACCGATTCAAATTAAAAACTTTTCTTCATATAATAGTATAACAGAAGCTTTTTCAGAGCTGCTTATATTTTAAACGCTAGTGATGCTGGTTTCTGGACTGCTATGTTTATAAAACCAAAATTCTTGAGAGATTATTTCTCCATTGTGTTTTCAATATATTACATGCTATTTCCACAAAGAGGTGAAGAAAAGGTGAGAAAGTTTAGATCCTTAATAACTGCTGATCACATGCGTGTTTCCTGGGGGAAAGGAAACGAAAATCCTTATTTTCGCTTTTTGAGATGGACAAATTCAAAGAAACTATCCATTTATTATTGTACTTACATACCCAATAACTCGGGCGATTGTGAAAAGCACTTTCAAATATGCTCAAAAAACCGTCTTAAGCCATGGAACTACCGCTGGTGGTTTGGCTACGACCCTAGTTTTGGTATCGAGGCCGGTTCTAAAAGTTCGGAACTTTATTCGACTCCTGGCATGAATGCTGCCCAAACTAATTCCTTTTCTAAAGATTCAAAGCCTTTACAAGACTCTACACTCTCTTCATTCTCAGGAGATGGAACTAAACCTGCATTATGCTATATCATGTATGCTCATAGCATGGTGAAATTCAAAAAAACTAAAAATATACTTTTGAATTTCCCTGGAGGTGGTTTCGTATCAATGAGTCCTCCTTGTCATGATGATTATTTATCTCAATGGGCTACACAGTCTGATTCCATTATTGTCAGTGTTGATTATGCCAAATCCCCAGAATACCCTTATCCTTACGCTATCGATCAGTGCTTCGAAGTTTACAAAGCTTTGGTAAATACTAATGGAAAGTGCATAGGTTTAGATCTAGATGAAGGCGAAAAAGTTTCTATCGTTATTGTAGGAGACTCTGCGTAAGATATTTATTTTTTAATTAATTCTTTTATGCAAAAAATCTTCAGAACTTTTGAAATAACCTTATCTTTGAATTTACCATCCTTTTTTTTTAGTGGTGCAAACATCACTGCCTCCACCATGTTTAAAATCATCGAGTCAGAAGAACTATTACCAATTCCAAAGGGTCTTGTCTTTATATACGGTATTTTCAATTTTGATATCAGGGCTTGGATGACCAAATCTGAAATGGATATGATAAACGGAGTAACTATAACTGCAAACCACAACTCTAGCTCAAGTGAAAAAAACCCTGCCAATCTAATATTGGACCCTAAGGACCATTTGCAATACATATCCCCTTTGGCCTTCAATAAAATAAGCAATGCATTTCAATCCACTGCTTTGTCTTGGATTAAAAAAAATCTTTCTATAGCTGACGATATATTGCTAGTTAAGACTGACCAGAGAAAAGTTTCTCAAGTTCAAACCTCGAACAAAGATAATTTAATAAGGGATTCCAGCTCTGTCGGAATAAAAGATGAGTTCAACAATCCAAAGCTTTTGCGATCCAACACAGTTAATTTAAACTCGAACTTTAATGGAATCCCGCAAGATTCTGACTCATTTTCTGATGACTCTTCATACTCCGAAGAAACAGACTCGAGTTCGGAGAACCCCCATTACTTTTTGTCTATGACTAGTAGATTCACTTACTTTAGTGACATGATTTTGACCCCTGAAATGATGAGGGCTATTGCAATACTCTACATAGGTCCCAACAAAACTCCCAATTTCGAAAAAGATTATTATCTATCACCAATTGTCGCCCCAGAAGAATTGTTGGCCAAGTTCCCAAACACCTACTTTATGTGCGGTGAAAAAGACCCATTGGTTGATGATACTGTTATTCTTGCCGGTAGAATTCGTGATGCCAAAGCAAAATTGAAGGCAAAGAATGTTAAAAAACAATTCGCTTCATCATTTGCTAACTTAGAAAAAATCGGTGGAGATACTGAAACTAACCTAAAAAACTCCTTTACCGATTCTTCAGAAGAGGATTCTTCCAGTATTCCTACAAATAGGCCTAAACCGAAAAAAATCAGTAGTAGAATTCATTCTAGAAAGGGGTCTAAAGATTGTGATAAAGAAGATCAGATAAATCATAACCCATCTAACACCTACAAGCCTTATAGGAGACAGAGCAGATTTGAAGAGGAAAAATCGGTTTTAGACATTGATCTTAAAGACAGCCTTCAGGTTAGTTCAGGAGGATTTTACATCGGTGATAGTAGTGGCCCCAATAGTACGGAAACGAGTGATGTGGAGGATAGTGACTCCCAAATTTCTGATAGTGGTTACTCTGGCAGAAAAAATATACTAAAATCTCTTTGGATGACCAAATTTTCATCTCGGACTGAAATGGCCGGTGTTAATAACAAAGAAAAGAGCTCCGGTAGTCAAACTTCTCCTTTGCTATTCTCCGGAATATTAGGAAAATCAAACGAAGCTCCGGAAAACGAAGATGAAGGAGTATGGGATTTAACTTCCACAGAAAGAGAATCGGTTCGCAAAGTTTATTCCCAAGCCCAGCTTAATTCAATATTGAATAGAAGCAATTCCAGTCTGTCATCCTTGAACTCCCAACCTAAAGACGATCAACTTTTCAATGAGTATATTGGTCCCGAAAAAGCTAGACAAGAAATAGAATATCTTGACAGTTTGAGCTCAACTATAATAAAGGTAAAAATCCTTGAAGGAATGTCTCATGGATTTATGCAGATGGGCAGCGTTTTCCCAGAGTCTCAAGCTGCTATAAATACTATTGGGGGGTGGATAGATGAGCTTTTCTGTGTTGATGATTGTAATATTACAAACCTGCCAAGAACTCAGTCAGTTATCAGCAATAGTGCACTGAACAAAACTAAGGTCAAATTTAGTCTAGAAGAAATAAACTCAGCCCCAAAGGTTCTACCACTCAAAAATCTAACTAACATTGATCAAAAGAAGGGTTCTAATGCTAATGAAAAGGTTAGATCATACTTAGACCAGGGAAAAAACTATGGCTTAAATGGTGATGAAACTCAAATTCTAAAGGAGGGGATTTACACTGTCAACAGTGACAAGATTGTCAAGGATTCTGTGATGATCCCTTCTTATTTAGAAGCTGCCGACCCAAGGCCAGTTTCTAAGGTAGAGCCCGAAATCGAAAATATTCATCTGGACATTGCCCCTTTGTCAGAGGACCTTAACAGTTCCAATTCCATGAATTCCTCCATTAATGATGTAAAAAACCTCGAAACTGCAAATAATAAAGCCCCAGTCTTAGATGGCTCTCTTAATAAAAATACTAAAGAAACCCTTAACACCTTACCGAAATCCAATAATGGAGGTTCTAATTCTCGATCGAAAAAAAGAATTTCAAAACTAATACGAAGTTCTGAAATAGACTCAAATTCCAAATCGGCATCAAATGGAAGCAGTGACGATGCATTAAGAAAATCAGCATCTCATACCCCTAAAGGAGATGTCAACTTAAGCTCATCGGTCGACAGACATGGAAACGTAGTGGTATCATCCTCCGAAATGGTGAGAAGAAGGGGAAACCATCTATTGGAGAATTTAGGGAAAGGTGCTTAAACAAAAGAATTTCTTATTAAATAATTCCAACTTTATTAATATCTAAAATATTCTCAGATGTATTAATGCAAAGTTCACTCAAGTTTTATAAAAATCCACTGGTTTGTGGTTATGATACATCTGTTGTACAAATGAGGGTGGTTAATTTTAATTGGTTATTTTTAGTGAGATTTTATGCAATAAATTATTAATTTTTTTCTGAGAAATGCCTGATGAGACTCATGAGTTCCTTTCTCTTTATATGTGGGGAATAAGGAAGTTCTTCGAGGCACCAAAAATACTCATCACTCTCGTGATTTTTGTTCAAGCTTGAAGTACTTGAACGATCAGAGACGGAGTCATAGCTTGCTGACTTCATAAAGCGAGAAAAGCTTCCAGTGCCAAGCTCTAATAAAGACTTGTTGAAAATTTTATCAGGATTTGTTTGAAAGGGAGGGTAAGAGGATTTAATCAGCTTTTTGATTAAAACTTCGGTGAAAATTATGACATAGATTCCGCAATCGCTATCGTTTAACTGCTGCTCAGAACGTTCTATAACCAAATTCGTTTTGTCTTTGTTTAATAATATACACAGTCGTTCAATTAAGATTCTGGAAGGCTCTAGATTAGATTTTTTGAGAGAGTCATAGTATCTAAAAATATTTTTAGACTTTTCGTAGACCAAAAGTGACCTATTTTTACGAGCATTTGAGTCAAGTTTCAGGAAAAGGGCAAATGGTATAAAATAAATCTTACCAATGAGATCCGTGTACATTATATGTGTCGCCATTATTAGTTGGCATGAAAAAATAATCCATCTCTTCTATTTCGGGTGGAAGAGCTTCCCGAGCACATTCAATATCTAAGAAAAAAA
Source organism: Smittium mucronatum (assembly GCA_001953115.1). Taxonomy (NCBI): domain Eukaryota; kingdom Fungi; phylum Kickxellomycota; class Harpellomycetes; order Harpellales; family Legeriomycetaceae; genus Smittium; species Smittium mucronatum. Next base: position 5,246 of record LSSL01002696.1, on the reverse strand, counting down.
ATATTTGGAATTATTATTTATCCTTCTTTTGAAAATTGAATTATCGATATTAAAACTGAGTGCTACTAAAAAGGAATTCGACTTATATATATATATATATAATTATAAACCTGAAGCCTGGGCAATTAAATGAGCAATGGAAGGCTGGAACAAAAGAATTTTTTTAGAATGGAGATCAAGAGCTCTGGAAAGATATCTATGTTTGTATTGGTATACATTAGTTTATTGCATACAAAAGAAATCGAATATCATACTCATTACTCGTAATAGAAACCAACTATTGAATCTTGTAGCCATCCGCCGTCCAAAATGGTTTCAGCGGCAGAGTCGTATATGGTCGTGCCGTGATAGCAAAATAGCTGCCCATCAGAAGTCTTTGAGCGCATTTTTGAATGTTAGTGGCAATAGATGCCGCGTTTTAAAAGTCGGGATCGGGAGTTAAATCAATAAAAAAAAAATGCAGATAACCAACTCAGAATGAATAAATGAAAATCAAGAACTTGAGCTTTTCAATATAATAATACATATCATGAAATCAAGAAATAAAACTTGGCTTTAAACATTTGTGAAAATTATAGCAGTGTTTGGCAAAGCCGAATAAAGGTGTTGGATAAAAGACTGTCTGTTTGCAATAAAACCAAAGGCAATAATTGGTCAACTCGGTCAGAAGAATGATTTGGTGCAAGAAACCCGTTTTCATAAATTCTGGCACAAATCTACACAGCCTGTAAATCTTCCCCTTCCTAAAGAAAAGTAACAAGCCAAACTTCAATCCATCCAATAATTGCCATATTTTCAATTATGTTGTAAATAACTGGCTTAATTGCCTCCAATCAAAGCTTATTTACTGAAAAGCTTTGAACCCCCAGAGTTTGACTTATTAATGCAACGACAATAAAGGCGTTACACATTTTGAAACAATATCACTTTATTATTACGATGTTTCTGATTGTTGTAGAGATTAAAGTTCATTTGAAAAGATATTAAATCCACAAAGATGAGCTCTAATGAACCTGGGCCTTAGTCGATCGTTTAGACCTATAATCTTTCCTTTGCTTTTATTTGCGCTGTTTTGAGAGCCCCATCTTTCAATTATGGAATAAAAAGTGGTAAATAGTTTGTTTCGCCTAATCCTTTGCTCTTTTAGGGCTAAAGGTACTAAATTGATTTACCATTCGAGACCAATACAAAACCAATGGGAACTTTCTATTGAATTTATATAACGACTCATTGGTTATGCCCACAAAATATTTGAGTAAAAGTAGTATTTCAGTTAAAAATATGATAGAATTCAATTTTAGCAATTGATGGGGCTAGATCATAAATGAAATATCTTCGGCATTAAAATAGGAAATCCCATTTCTAAAATTGCAGTTGATAGGTTTATCAAAGCCATTAGACCCCATTTTAATATTTTTGAGGTCTGGGGTTATGAAATGCGTAGGCCGAATTCTTCGACATACAATCGTAATTGAATTGCCATAATATAAGCGGTCTATTATCGGCCGTAATGAAGCTAGCACACCCAAATCAAAACAAATAATTGAAAGGGAATTAAGATCAACAGCCTGTGCTTTTTTTTCTACTTGCAAAAACCATATTTGAAATATTTCACATTAATAATTGTGTAATCAAAATCAAAATTTTACTCCTCACTTTTCATTATTTCCTGCAAATACCCTGGGAATAATATCCAATTCAGTAAATGGATTCGGTTTTCTTGGTCTTTAAATAACACGAATAGATTTTTACTTTTTTATATCTTTTGATTTCTAGAATAATAATAAAAAATACGAATAAAACCCTGTTTTGATGACTGATTAATATTGTTTTTTTACAATTCCGAAAAAATAGAAATAGTTCTATTCATAGAATCAAGAATATTGATACCAGTTAATCATCATGGTTTAATTTAAACATGATTATTTAGTTTTATTTCTCAGTAAAGAGGATTAAATTCAATTTAAGATGTTCATATTTTTTACAAATTTTTATTAGAACTCGGCTCTATTAGATCCAAATTAATCGCATATATATTTTGGAAAACACTTAAAATAAATATTAGTAAACTTTTTATCTCAATCTAACTTTATTGTGAACATTTTTTTATAAAGTCTAATTGCTGGAGATTTCGGATTTAAAAAATAAAAGGAAAACAGCTTATTTATACAATAAATATGCTTTCTAGATACTTCTATACATAAATTATCTGGTTAAATAATATTTATGAAATAAACAATTTTTTTTAAAAAAAAATTATGATTATTTAATTACGAAAAAAAATCAGCCAAATAGATTATTATAGTTTTTTTTTAAAAAAAAAAATCATTCTTTTCCTAAAATTTCAAGAATATATAACATTGATATCTTTTTTTTTTAAAAAAAAAAGCATTTATCAAATTTAAAATTCGAGCCTATTAGATTTTGATAAAAAACGTCGCTTAAAGCCAAAAAATTTTAAAAGACATAGATCTTTAATATTTTTATTTATAAAAAAATCATTAAACATAAAAAAATAAAAACACTCTAAAAAAGATGATATGATTGATTAATATCCCCACTCCTATTTATTTATGTGTTAATAAATAGCACATTTAACATAAAAAATAAAATTCGTTTCTATAAAATTTATATTCAGTTATCAAATAGGCTATTTGTTGTAGTTTTTGCTAATAAGGCGGAGTTATTACTACTAGCTTCGGTTTTTTTTTTATTGGAGGATTCAATAACAGAACGCTCTCCTGAACCTTTTTGCTTGGGGGTAAGGATCTTTGGGAATTTGACTTGTGCATACCGTTAAATTTAAGATTCAAACTGTTGACTTATAATGATAATCGTGTATTTTTATTTTTCTGTTTTTTATGTTAATTTTTTTCTGTTCCTTGAATATAAAATGCAAGAGTTAGAATATGTTTATTATAAACCGGAATTTATTCTTTTCCTGTCAAAATTTAAATTAAAAGATGGAAATTGAGGCCGATTCAAAAGAGTGTAATTCTAAATTAAACTATAATAAGTAGATGTATTTAAAATTTTTTAGGTACACTAAGTTTTTTGATTCTGTCTTTTCCATTCCCTCTCATTCTTTTGGAAATTCTAGTATTTATATAAAAAATAAAATAAAAAACCTTATATAACAAAATAAAAGCTCCCCAGCGCTTTTTTTAAGCCTTTAAATTCTAAAGACTTGAAGCCAAAGAATAGGTAACATCTTTATTTGCTATATGTCCTCTCTTTACAGGATGCTCTTTTTTTCTTAGTACCGGCGCTCTCTCTTATCATTTTTAATACTTTATTCCGGTTGGAGATCTAATTGGCCGCCATTAATTATTCATGTAAGGTTAAAACTTTTCCATCACTAAAATCTCCACTAACCAATCTGAAATCTCTACTCACCCACCCATTATTTCTTAACCATCACCAAAAAACCACTTTTCATCACCAAAAAAATGAAACAAATTCCATATGCTATATATATTTTATACTAAAGTATTTTTTATGAAAATCGAGTTTATGTTAAATAAAAGTTGCAAATTATGATAAAATTCGTATTGAGACAAATTATTTTGTTTAATTTAACCCTAAAAATAATTCTTCAGTGTATTAGTGGGACTTTATATCCATATCTTAGAAACAATTATAAAATATACTTTATTCGCTTAATTTAAAAAATCTTAGTTCTGTCAAAATTTAGATCAATTGTCAAAAATTACTTTCCAAAGTGTTTGCATATTAATTTTAGGGGTATGACAAGACATATACTAATTATTTGTGGTTTTATAAGATAAAATTGAATAAGATATCACCGTTCATTTTTTTAAATTTTTTTTCTAAATTTTGATGGTGTATGGTGTCGTTTCTTCTTACTAGGATTCTTATCATTCATTTGTTGCAGGTTTATTTATAAGAAAAGTTCAGGTTTACCATTATATTAAATCAATAATATTGATTCTAGAATTTTCTTTATTCGAAGCATAATTGGGAATATTTCTGATGTTAAATAAAAAAAGGGACTATACTAGTAATGCTTATTCTATCCATTTTTTGGCGATGTGAAATGCTGCTAAAAAGATATTTTGGTGATGGTGAAGAAATAATGGGTGGGTGAGTAGAAATTTCGGATTGATTGGTGGATATTTCGGTGATGATAAAGGTCTAACCATTCATGTAAAAGAAAGGGAATCTCTTTCTGCTCTTACACTTATACATATTTTATTTGGTTTATAAAAAAAATCTCAAATACTCTTGTTATTTTTGCTCTTAAAATCAAAATCACAACCACAAATACAAATACAAATAAAAACTATATTACAAGAATAGTACGGGGCTTAATAGGAAAAAATGTGATAATTAAAATATTTAACCTATTATAAAAAAATATATTAGATAATTAAGTCTTTATAAAATTTTAGTATCACTAAAAAAATTGAATGGAGGGGAGGGATTAAAAATATGGAAATATGTAATTTTAAAATTTTTATTCTTTTCTTAATTTAAATTAATGCTTTTATTTTTTTATTTTTTTGTTTTTCAAACATAAAAATTCCACTAAAGAGGTTTGATTATCTTTCTATATATTTTGGCAACATAAATAACCTCGCTAAAATTTGTTTCAGTAATATTTTTTAATTACATATTACGTTTTTGTTGATAGATTACATGAAAAATTAATCGTAATTTTATATTTGGATCTTAAAAAACAGAAAAAAAGTTTAAAAGCTTTTTTTAAGTAGAAAACCCTAAATTTGATTACTTCTTAAACTATTTCAGATAAATCGGTTTTTTCTGTATATTTATGAAATTTATAATTTGTACTAATCAAAATGGAACAAATTTTTTCATAGAAAGCTATCTGTTTTTAAAATCTAAATTTTGGCTCTACTTCCAGATAAAAATTTGGTTATTTATCTTTCAGAAACGGTTTTATATAATTTTATGACAGGCCTAAATGATCATAATTTATAAATACAACTATAACTATAACTATAACTATAACTATAACTATAACTATAACTATAACTATAACTATAACTATAACTATAACTATAACTATAACTATAACTATAACTATAACTATAACTATAACTATAACTATAACTATAACTATAACTATAACTATAACTATAACTATAACTATAACTATAACTATAACTATAACTATAACTATAACTATAACTATAACTATAACTATAACTATAACTATAACTATAACTATAACTATAACTATAACTATAACTATAACTATA
>LSSL01002695.1:0-15154 GCA_001953115.1 Smittium mucronatum | reverse complement strand
GCAAGATTCCAATTCCAATTCCAACAATTCAGACTCAGACAGCAAAAGTCCAAAACAAATAGAATCGATCACTCTTGAAAAAAAGAAAAACATTTTTTCATCAATGTGGCCCCTATTCAATGAAATACAAAGTAATGATTCCAATCAAAAATTCCAAAACATCGATATGCGTGATCAGCTTGGGACACCTGATTTATTATTAAAAAAGAAACTAGATCAGGTTGGCGGTATCCAATATTCTAATGCACTCGATAGCTGTAATCAAGAAGATATGAAAAATATCGATAATGACATTAGAAAAAATGTTGAATACTCTCTTTTGGTCAAAAATCTTAATTTTCACTCGTTACCAAAGGTTATTGAAATGTTAAACAACTCTAAAAGGAATTCCCCTGCACATTCAGTAAAAGATGTGCCTTCTACTCCGGTCACAAAATTTTCCCAACACCCACCTCCTGGGCTTCTAGAAAAAACAAACTCGGAAGGCTCATATTCAGAAAGCAGTAATTTTGCTGATTCTCAAATACCATTTGATTCCAAGTTACCAACTAATAGAAAATACAACTCAAATGATTTCAGTTACAATGAAACTCCCGAAACTTCTTCCTCGAGACCTTACTACGCACACATGCTCGAAAATGATATCCTTAACTCTTTTGGTACCAACCACAGCCAAGGCGCTTTCTTTTCTCCAAACAATATCCAACCATCCGCAAATACCGCCAAAACTTTACACAAAAGAAAGAATTTTGGGCAAAATAGAGAAAATTCATACCCAAACAGCATGAATAATGATGATAGCGACTCCATTGATGAAAAATTCACTACAAACTATATTATGAAGCAACATTTCCTAGTCAAAATCGGACAGGCGATGGGAGACTATGGCTGTCCTACATATAGTCTCGAGTCTGATCTTTATCGTATGGCAAATTTTTTAAAGATCAAAGCATCGTTTGCTATTTACCCAGGAGTATTCTTCACGTTTTTTGAGGATAATAAAGTATTCAATAATGAAACTAAAATAGTGATGCTGAACCAATCTTTTGACATGCAAAAACTCGAGCTTGTTAGTGCACTCCTAGAAGACGTTTTGAACAATAATGAACTAGTAAAGGATGGACTACAACAATTGATTATTATCAAAAACATGAAACCTATATACAACGACTTTATCAAAACGTTATCTTTCGCTATTTGTTCCCTGGCTGCTTGCCCGCTTGCCTTTAATGGCGGATGGATGGACATGTTGGTTTCTTTCTTTTTAAGTCTAATTGTCTACTTTTACGATCGGCTGGGATCGAAGTATAAGCAATTTCAAAACCTGGTGGAATTTATCAGTGCCCTAACAGTTAGTTTCATAGCTAGCTTCCTAACTAAATATATATGTTTCAGCTCTGTTGTTTTATCAAGTCTTGTTGTTCCATTGCCCGGATTTATCATGACTACTGGGTTCATTGAGATTATGGCTAGAAGTACAGTCACCGGGACTTCCAGAATTGTTCATTCTGTAGTTATTATGCTGATGCTTTCTTTTGGTATACAGGTTGGACACTCGATGCATTCTATTATCATCCCATCATCATCTTATAAACAACTAAATATGGACATTTCAGTATGCACACCAATTTCCAAACTGTACTGGATTCTATTTTATCCGCTTGTTTTGCTCCCACTTCACGTGTTACTAAATTCACCTATAAAAAGAATGCCCATCTCTTTATTATCGTCTTCTGTGATGTTTGGCACGTTCCTGGGTGTAAAGTACTCGAGCCAGAGTTCTTTAGCAACATTCTTTGCTTCATTAGTGCTTGGAACTTTCAGCAACATACTAGGTCGGGTGATAGACATCCCCCCATTCGTGTTTGTGTTACCGTCTATCATGGTCCTAGTTCCTGGATCAATTGGTGTCCGCTCTGCCTCGTTCCTTATTGGGGGTGATGACCGTAACAGTGGTGAGGCAGCAATATCCCTTATCTCACTCATGTTATCCACCTGTCTGTCCATTATGGCCGGACTGTTCTTATCTTCATATTTGGTCTTTCCAACAAAGAAGTCGATAAAGTCGATCATTTCTTTTTAACATCATTATATTGGCTGAGATTTTTCCGCCTTTTCATATAAACACACTATTTCATCTGGAACTTGAACGAACCTTTTTTTTGCATCATTCAATGCATTATTTACTTTATAAAACTCCATTTCCAACTCAACCAAGCTATATAAATATAATCATTACAGATCCTTGTTTTACTTTGAATAGTGAAAATATAGAATGTTTTTCAAAAATTCAACTATTATAATTCGATACTTTATATTAATATACAAAAGAGAAGCCTAAAGTGGATTTTGAAGTTTTATTTTTTTTAGGAGAGAATTATAATATATTAAAAAGCGCATAGTTGACGGAATGTAAAGAGAAAATGTGGGATATTCGGAACCATTGCATTTAAACATAAAGATGGGAGAAGTGGGGAAGGGGGGTGTTTTCAAGAAGGAAAAAGGCGTCAATTTTTGAAAATTGCAAGAATTGGAATTTGACCAACAGTTAACGCAGAAAAAATTTAAAAAATGACTTTTCAAGACTTTTGCCTAATCAAGCAGATATTATCACCCTTTAGTAAAATCCGGCCTAAATATACAATATAAAAAAAAAAAGATTAGAGCCTACAAAATTTGAAAAAAAATTATAAAAAAATTTACCGATTTCTTTAACAGTCTCCTTCTTGGTGTAAACCTCAACTGAATCGCCAATCACTAGATTCATGAATTCATCGAATCCCTTAAAATAATAGGAAAAAGATTAGAAATTTTATTTTAGCGACTATAAACCTAGCTGAAATGTACCAGGATGTATCCCTCAATTCGCATATCCGATCTGTCAAATAACCATATTTCCACCCGTTCTTTCTAAATTTCAAGAATTGAAGGAGTTTACAACAAAAAAACGGATGAAATTCGCAAAAATTTACCTTTTGCATAAACTGGAAGATAAGATTCTACTCAAATTAAAATAGGTTTGATTATACCAGAAAGATGATGAAAAATCAATGTAAATAAAAGACGCATTGAAGCATGATAAACAACACTTACAATGGGCTGGACCAACACTCGCTGTATTTTAGTGGACATTGTTTATTCGAGAATTTTATATTTTAAAAAAAAACGAAATACAAAACGTAAACTTTTTAAATGAAAACAAAAACAGTAAATCACGAAAAGAGCCAAATTCAGTTACTGTAAAAATCAGAAAAGTATTTGCCAATAAAAGCTATAGTTCTCAATTTTCTTTTACGCTTTTCTTGATCCAAAACGAACAATAGAATTGTAAAATATCCATCCAATAAAAGACCAAAATAAAATACTTAATTAATTATAATTTTTCTAATTAACCAATAAAAACGATTTAATTACATGACAGGCTTGATTTTTGGGTTATACTATTTTCCAGGGGTGATAATATAGCCAATGGGCTTAGGGTAAGAATATTTCAGGCAATTAAAAACAAGCTCATCTGTGATCAGAGATCACGATCTTTTTTGATATTTGATCCAAATCCCACTTATTCCAGCATTTAAACCTTATAAATCGTTCCACCCCTTTATAACCTCCTTTGACAATTGAATCCATCCTCTCCCAGTTCACTACACTAATTTTTCGATGGAGTCGATTCTTGAGGAGGTTTCTAAAAACTGCGCAGTTCAAATAAACGACTTTTACAGCTGCGTCGAGGAGAACCAGACCGACTGGAAAACGAAATGTTCTACTCTCGAAACAAGTCTTGCTGCGTGTTCAGAACAGTACTCTAAACGGCTTATAATCGCTCGAAACAAATGTAAAGATTCCGTGCAAAAGTATGAGAATTGTGTCAAAAACAACCAAACTAACCCTGAAACTTGTATTTCCGAATTAAAAGATCTGTATAATTGCACCAATGCTGCTCTAGAGGAATAAATCAACACGTTTTTTTTAAAAAAATCCATATATAAATATTTTTTTTCTTGATCCTTTCATGTGATAAACTCCATGTTTACTACGAGATATCGAATTCAAAAAAAATTTATTCAAATAATTTAAAAAATAAATGTATAAATAGAATCATTTTACAGCCCGCATTTCCTTATCGATAAATGCGATATTAAACATTCTTGAAAATTTTCCTAAAGTTCTGTAACAGATCAGCATTCCTAGAAATAAAAACAAAATTGATTAATATTAAAGTCTTTTTATCAGTGAAAATATAGATGAACCTCTTTCTTGACATCTTATAGTCCCATAAACTTCTCAGCCATTTCGACTTTGTTCTTGCCGTTTCGACAACAGTACCTGGCAATCCAGCCAATTTGCCCACGTACACTCCATAACTATCGTCACATATGCCATTAGTTAATTTATATAGGAACGTTATCTCCTCATCCATCCTATCTCCATCGATCTTCTCATCTACGCTACCCTTCGAATTCTTTATATATTCCATGTGGCATGATTTAATCACTCCATCATATTTGCTTTCGAAATATTCTACAATATGCGAATAATGAGTAATAAACATAACCAACGGTTTGGGACCGGTACCAAACCCATTCCCCTCCACCTCTGATCTGTCGATCAAGTATTCCAAAACACTCGATGCTATACATGACCCGTCCAAGCTACTGGTTCCTCTCCCCAATTCATCCAAGATCACTAATGATCTTGTCGTTGCTTGAACTAACGGAACACAAGTCTCAGACATTTCAACCATAAAAGTGGACTTGTTCTGTAAAACCAAATCATTCGCTCCCATCCTTGTGTATATTCCATCCAATGGTGTCAGCTGCATCTCTTCACATGGAACAAAGCTGCCAATTTGACTCAGTATAGCAACTAATCCTACTGTTCTCACGTAGGTGGATTTCCCTCCCATATTGGGACCCGTTAGAATGTAGCCCCGTGTCCCACTAGTCTACATCAAAGCCCGAAATTTTTTCAAAAAAATTATATAACCTTCCCCATTAAAAAATAATACACACCAAAAATTCTGAAGTCCTTGGACGTATCTTTTTTAAAAAAAAAAATTAAGACTTACTCTCAATTCAATATCGTTTGGAATCGCACAACCATTCATCTTACTATCTAGTAATGGATGTCGAGCTCCTTTAGCTGCTAGTACGGTCTTATTAATTACATGAAATGTATATCACAAATTTAATATAAAATATAAACCATTCTACTTTTTCAGCCTTTTATGAAAAACTCTTTTACCTCACCAACATCACCGTCCATTTTGTAATCCATGATTTTTGGTTTTGTGTATCCAGGATACTGAGCAACTACTGATAATGACAACAACGCATCCCATTTGCCCAAAATCTGAGCCAAAATGCGAAACTCCGAATAGTAAATACAAAAGGTCCTAAAGAAAATAAAAGGGCTCAGAATATTTTTTTAAATTGATTAAGAAAAAACTCACAGGCAAAATTTTGAGTATTGCGCTTTTGACTCCAAGATCAATTTCTCTTTACAAAGATCTCGCTGGCCAATTGCTTTGGAAACTTCAGGAGACATAAATCTCGACAATTTTTTTGTGCTGGAAATTTTAGTCCAGTTACTCGGTACCTCTCCTATCTTGGAGTTAGGTACTTCAATCAAATACTATATTTTTTTAAATGAAAATGGTTATTTTTTATCCAAAGTAAATTATTTTTTAAATCAAAATTAAAAATGATAAAAATGATGTAACTTATTAAAAGATTTGAAGATAACTGAAACCGAAATTACCTCAACTCCAAGAATGGTTTTTGGAGCAAGATTCATTCCTTTCAAATGCTTTCTCGTTACTCTGTCAAATTCGGAATCGACCAGACTTACCGAATCCAAATATTCAGAATACTTTGGCTTTATCCTGTTGTTCCATACATTGTTGATGCCAAAATCTTTATCAGAATCACAGCCACCAAAATTAAATAGATTGATCCAATCCAGACTTTTGGCTGCCTCCTGGTTGATACTTCCATACATCATCTCGACAAATTTCGAATTTTTCAAGAACAATTCTAAATCTAAAAGAGATTTCATTTGACTATTTTCTCTCTTTTTACTAGCCAGATTCTTTACTTTTTCTTTGAAAAATTCATCTTCTGAATTATTTTTAGTGTTTGGATCAGCACTCTTAAACCTTCCAGTTATTCTATAAAAACTTGATATTATTCGTAGTGCTTCTGCTGGCATTGCCTATTTAAAATAACAACGAGAACTACTGTTTTCAAAAAAATCATTATACATATAACTAAGGTTGAAAAGGGGTAAAATATCATTTTTTAAAAAGTAAAAATAATGTTTTGATTAAATATAATAGATACAATTTAAGTATTACATACCTTTCCAACTCTCAAACGGCTTAATCCACTCTCAACGTCCACTATTGTTCTGAGTAATCCTTTAATTTTATCCAAAATCCAAGAAAACGCTATAGTATCGCCGTTATAGGAAGAATCACCAATGGATTCACCATTACTTTTTGCTTCATACTCGAGCAGAAAATCTATTTTCTTGCTTTTACCTGATGCAGAGAGTAGTTTTTCAGATTCCACAATTAAAGAGACTATTTCTAATCTATCCCTTATCATTTTGGAATCTTGCAATGGCTTTAATATCCATTTACGGAGAGTTCTTTGCCCGAGTTGGGTAATAGCATGGTTGATTAAGTCGTATAAGTTGTCTGCACAGTTAATTGTGGAATCAAAATTTGATCCAATTGGTCTATTCTTTGACTTATATTCATTATAAATAGAATCCGGTTGACTTGAAATAGTCGTGGATCCATAATTTTGGTCAGTGCTAGTCTTTATTACTAATAGCGACTCGAGTGCTTTAGAATCTAGTCTCATGTATGAAATGTCATAAAACTTAGAAAAGACTTTAGAACTGACAGCACTGGTCGAGATTTTTTCTATCTCACGGCCAAAGATCTGAGTGAATTCATCTTGACTCATATTTTCTCTAAAACCCCGTTGATCAACACCAGAAGAATTTGTACAGAATAAGGTTTCGAGATTATAGACCTTTAAATACCTGATGAGGATCTCTAAAGCGCACGAGACGACAGAACCAAACTCTGAAACCACTTGTTCTATAGCATTAAAGGCACTAATAGATGTGAATTCATCCACTATTTTTCCTACTGCAACATCTGGGCTGAGATTAGACATTCTTTCTATTCTACAGGAATTAAAACTAGATTTTGCGACACACATTTTATTAGACCCTGCCGATAAATCGTCTGATAGGACCAGTTCGACCGGTTGTATGTGAGATAATCTAGTTTCTAATTCAGTTCTAGTGTAATCATCTAAAAACTCGTCGTAAATTATATCGCCAGTTGATGGGTCGACAGCCTATTTCAGAAAAAAATTATACATTATGATCTTTAATTAAATGAAGTTTTTCAGCTGCAAAAGATGACAAAAAATGATTGAAAGCCCTACAACAATTCCTATTTTACAGTTCCCTTTAGTATCGATAAGATTATCTGCTACACAAAATATGAATCCACCGGTATCTTTACTGTTATCTGAAAGTATTTTTTCAGAGGGATTATCACTGCTTTCAAACTCAGACCCAATTTCACCAATCAAAGTTCCTCTGCTATAAACTTCGCAGAGATCTCTTTGGAACGGTCCACTTTTGTTGCTGCTATTTGATTTCATGGCAACAGTTTCGGTTTGTCTAACTATACCCACTTTGAACCCCGCGTAAACTAACCTTCTAACGTGTAACATTATTCTATGAACAGGTACACTACAGCTGGAAAAGTTTTGCTTTTGCGATATATAAATTCCCAAAATTTTTGAAGCAATCTGTAAGTGAAATGGAGAGAAAAATTATTGGGTAATAAACTGTGCTATTGTGTTTAACTCAGATATGCTTATAAAATATTGAAAGAGTTACCTCCGCATCCTTGTCGTAAAAAACAAATTTGTAGCCTACTTCTACGGCCAGCAAAAGCTTTGGGTTGGCATTCTTAATTCTGAGATATTGCAGCTCGAGAGGAGTGTATTTAACATTTTTTTGGTTTATGAATAAGGGACTTGTCGATGAATTCGATTTAATTTCATTTTTGGTGCTTTTGTCAGTTTCTGAAAAATAGAAAGAGGATATATTTTCTGTAAAAGGAAGTGATAATAAAATATGATTAATTTCTTTTTACACAATTTTAAAACTTAATTTCAAAAATATACCCGAAGCTTTACGGTTTCTTAAAGAAATAAGATCTTGGTCCTGATCGGAATCTTCAACAAGTATGGATTCTGCGATTGAATTTTTTTTATCTGGTATCAAAGCTTCTTTTAATATCTTTTTGGGTTTAGAAGAAAACAACTCAATATCATCCTCGATTTGTGAAGTTGATCTTTTCTTGATTTCCATATTATCAGTTACCATAGAATCAATTCCCTTTGAAGTTTTATTGAATGCAAAAGAGTTTAAAAGTGATAACTTTTTCTTAGAATTGTTTATGGACTCACAAGATTCCTTTCCATCTTCAATATGCAACAAATCAAAATTCTCGTTTGCATCATTTTCAAGAGAAATTTGATTTTCAGTCACTGAATTCGAATATAATGAGTATTGACTGGATTTCTAAATATTTATTTTTCAAAATTCACTGTTAATATTTTTGGTAATTTCAAAAAGTTTTGGCACATAAAAATACCTGAATCTTGTAAAAAAAATGTTTTTTTAAGTAAAATTGAATATATTTACTATTTTAAAACAAAATTTATCTTACGCTATTGTTTAGATTTGTTTCTTTCAAAAAAATTTCTTTTAATTTCAAAATCGAATTCGTGGTGTCTGGGTTATTTATATGAATTAGGGAAGAGATGGGTTGAGTTTTATCTAATAAATCTCCACAGTTATTATCTTGGGCAGGAGCTGAATCCTTTAGATTTAGTTTTTTAGGGACAACATTGAAATATGAAGAAAGAGTTTGCTGAGTTTTTGACTCTTTCTTGATCTTAGGCATCTTTTAAATTCCTAAGCATAGATATATTTCTTTATTAAAAAGGGGGTGTATATTTGATTCTACATTGAATAACGAATCTCTATTAAAACTGTTGACTTCTGAAACCTACTGGTGCTATTAACCCTTTGAGTCTTTGATATCTACCTTCCATTTGTTCATTCTGCTAATTTCAGCTAAACAGCTATATAATTAATGATAAACACCAATTAAAACTTTAATAAATCCGAACACTGTTTTTGTGAACCCGAAAAAAACTAAGTGGCTGTAGACCGAATATATTAAAAAATTTAACGCCATACTAATGTTGTATTTCTGCTAGTTTGCAGCATCAATGTATTAATGCAATAGCCAATAAATTGAAATTCAAGATAAAATAGACACAAGAGTTTTAGTCTTTAAATGAAAAAGTGGATTAAAATTATTGATTTTTTTTAGGGATATCTGAGAATAATATTTAATTTGGTTGGGTAGATATTTTTTTTTCTAAGGATATACCCTCATTTGCACCCCATCTCTTTTGAATGGAATTTACTTTTATTGGCACCCCCTTGATAATTATAGATTATTAGAAAACCTCAAATTTAAGTATAACTACAACGCTTGACAAACCTTTCGTGTTTTACATTTTCAATACTATACTAAGTATGAGATTCTTATGCTTTTTTAGCTATCGAATATATTTTTATTTTCTTAGAGATTAATTCCATTTTAAAAAAAATATTAAAATTTACTGAACCAATATCCCTATATTTTCACATTATGACTCGATTATATTTAAGATATGGAATTTACCGAATCAGGGTATTGAAGATTAAGCGAAAAGACTTTTTAGATCTTTTTTATGTACCCACTTTCATTCTACATTGGGATTGTTCTTTTTAGATTTTAAAAATAGGATATGTCTAATAATAAATATTAAAATTTTCATTTTTTTTCCTATGATTAGTTAGATTAATAATATCTAATCATTTTCTTTTTTAGAAAGAAAATCGCTTTTCTCCCCTAAATTTATTAGTTCAATCAATTTTTAAGATTTAATAATTTTATCGCTAAAATAAATCATTTCTATTTACCCCCCTCCCCCCGCCAGAATTTGCATTTATCTCTTATATTAAGTCCATATCAAATTTGGACATTTAATTTTTATTTTTATTTTCCCCTCAAGCTATAATTAAATCTTACTAAAAACTAAATACTTGACCCAAAGCCACGGCGACATGGAAACCATAGTGTTCCGGGATGGGGTTTGTTAACTTATTTACTTATATCAATTTAATTTTAAATAAATTTCATTAAAAAAAATTAATAAAAACTAAATTTTATGTGGATTGTATTGATACCATGATCCATAATGATAATAGAGATATGTTTCATAGAACCCTACTTTTCTAAAAAAATTTAAAAAAGATCACAAGGAATATAAAAGAAGTATAAATATAATCTATAAATACGAAAATATATCCCATATACAAAATAATTTCTGAATCACAAAAAAATAAGTGTAATATCATGTATTTTCGTTTAAAAACTTCGTATAAAAATTATTATATAATTCCCAGATGGAAATTTAATTTATAGATAGATTTATTCAAAATTTGGGTAATAAAATACGTTGTAAAAATTCTCTAATTTTCATTAAATTATTAGTACATATGGTGATTTTTAGAAAGATTATCGAAAAAACCTATAAAATTTAGGGCATTTGGTTATATTTTTCATATAAATTTTCAAAAATATCCATGGTTTTTATAATATAAATATATTTTGAAAATTAATTGGCTGTTAAAATTTAAACCGCATTATCAATGAAATTTTTTTATCGAAAATTGAAGAGAAAAAATAATATCCAAATAAAAAAATTATCCTAAAAGTTTGAGGATTAATCGCAAAACGATTGATATAAATGGGCATTTTCCTCTGATTTATCTCCTCTTCATTTAACCAAAAACGGCTATTAATTTATCTATATATTTTTATTTGTAAAATATGAGCTCAACATTTCTGTTAAATAAAGTATAACATAGTTAATTAGGGTTTTTTTTGCTAATTTTTTTTCATCGAGCTTTTAAATATTAAAATCTTTTATTAAATTTATAATTAATTTTAAATTAAGTTTGCTTTTATTTAAAATTGCAATTTTCGATAAAATTAAGGTGTTTTAATATTTTTTACAACCTATATAAAACCTGAAAATCAAAGATAATCTATTTTTGGTTATAAATATTTTTATGATTAATTTAACAAAATTCTTAAGGGATTATTCAGAAATATAATTAATAAAAATGATTCAATAATTTTTGCATTCGATAACACCTTTTTCATTAAAAAAAAGAAAAAAAATTAATTTTTTTTTCACTCGATAGGAAAAAAATAAATTCAAAATAGTTTAAAATATCTTGAATAAATCATTTTAATTCAAAGTATAACAAAATTTATATTATTATATTAAAAGATTTACCAAATGAAAAAAGAGGGTTTTTTAGTATAAATAAAAATATTCAAAGATATTTTTGTTTTGGGGGTTGGTGTGAGGGAATGCATGCATATCAGATCGAAAATATTAAAAATTTGAAAAAAAAACTGAATTTTTTAATCATCAGATTTTTTTCATCTGGTTTAATTCTAAATAAAATTTTCATTTTTTATGATCCCATAAAATTAAATGTACAATTATTTCTTAATTACTGGATAATCAAATCTTTTTCTAACAAAAATTATTCTATTTGGAATTGAAATAGGAAGAGAATATACTTATATTAAAGAGAAAAATATTTGAATTCGAACTGTATTTTTAAATCTATCATTTGAATAAAAAGCTTACCAATTTCGAACTCTATAAAAAATACTAAATACGATTTTTTTTAGAATTTTTTTTCAAATAGCTTAAATTTATTCTCAGCAGGCTATTAAATTTCATTGATCTCTTAAATAATATAAAAAATAAGCTTAAAATATTTGGCTCCACTGATAAAACTTTTGGTTTTTAGCTATAAAAAAATAATTATCCATTGAAAAATCTTTTTTACA
The DNA here is from genome assembly GCA_001953115.1 of Smittium mucronatum. Lineage (NCBI taxonomy): Eukaryota > Fungi > Kickxellomycota > Harpellomycetes > Harpellales > Legeriomycetaceae > Smittium > Smittium mucronatum. The sequence continues at coordinate 3,123 of LSSL01002695.1, read as the reverse complement.
TACTTTTAGATCAATTTAAAAAAAAACTCTGTTTTATTTCCTAAGTTAATCCTATTTTTATAAATTATGACTCGCATTTTGTTTTTTCATTGAGAGAAAAAACTATTTTCGATTAAATTAAACAATCTACGAGTTCCTCTCCTTACTATTTATTTTAAAAAATTTACTATATTCACATACATAATCTGAATTATTTGAATTTTTATTTTATTTAAACAGAAGCTTATAAGCCTTTAACTTGTAGATATACCCAAATAAATCCAAAAATTAGTGACTTTAACCAAATAATCATTTACTTTCCGTGAATAGTAATAAATACATTTTTTTAAAAATTTCGAGTTCAAGAGCGGTATACGGGGAATATTTATATTTGAAAATCTGAATTGTAATATATGATTTTTTTTCTATTAAATAACAACTTGAAATGCTGTTTTTATATGGCAGAAGTTTAATTAAGGAAATTTTGTGAATTGGAATTTTAGAATATAAGGAAAAAATTTGCTACCGAAAATAATTTTGTTTGATGGGTGTAGATTTTTTCTTCAAAATATTTTTGCAGTTCTAAATGTAAAATATTTAATTTAAAGCAAATATTTTCTAAAAATCAAAAAATTGATGTTAATTTATAACTATTAAACTAATGACGTGTTTTCTATATTCATATTATTTTATGAAGTTTCATATTTATAATGATTAAGATTATTGGAGTTAAAAATAAAATATATAAGTAACAAAAAAAAGAAATTTTCATATTTAATAAATCAAATAGGTTTTTATGTGTTAAAAATTATTATTAATTATGGTTAAATTGGGAAATAAGTGTATATATTTATGATTTTTTCATATTAAATTCGAATTTTATTTCACTTCAAAATCATAAATAGAGTTTTGAGATTTAATTTTAGACCTTTAATAAACATCATTTTGAAAAAAAATTCTTTATCTGGATTTTACAATACGAATAAAAAATATTAATGACTCTGGAGTTTGTAGTTTACTATTTTCTTTTTTTAGCTTTATCAAAAATTGATTAAAAAGTTATCATTAAATAGATAATACTTTACTTATAAAATAGGTGAATTCGTTTAAGCTCATTAAAAAATTAAAAACTTTAAATTTTTTACTCAAAATATGAATATCTTGTCAATTAAATGATGTATTTCTTTGTCTGCATGTTAAGTTTTTATAAAGCTCTAATTTTAAGTTACTGATATTTATTTTAATAAAAAGCTTGATTGTGACAAATTTTTAAATTTATCAAGATTCTTATCTTAGTTAATATTGTAAAAAATTTCTTTTTAAATCTATTTTATCAATATAAACCCCATTGTAAACAACTAAATATTTATATTAATATAAATTCTTGAAAATTTTTAATTGATATAAATTTATTTAGTATTGATATTATCAATATATGGGCATGATGTTGATAAATAGTACCTATATTTTATTAAATTGACAACCTTCCCCTCTCTTTATTGAATTTTTCTTAATCAAATAAATGTTTCAAGGTTAAAATTGGGTTTTGAAAATTTTTCGAATATTTTTTAGACCCCCCAAAAAAGCTTTGGGTTTTTAACTAGAGTAATTATATTTTTAAAAGATATATTTTTGAATTGATATATATAAATTGCATATAAATATTAAATAATTTGTTAAAAGCTATTTGAATATCAGTGGACATTATGAAATTTTACAGCGAATATATCATCTTTAATTAATACTAAAAAGTTTTAAAAAAAAATCATTAAAATCTTAATAATTTTATTGTATATTTAAAATTATTCATTATTCATAATATATTAATTAATTAAATTGCGCCAAAAAACTTTTACCTTGAGAAAAACTATTATTTTGAAAAAGCTTGTTGTTTTTAAAAATTAAAACAAGATAATAAAAATAAAAATAAACTTATTTTTCTCAAAACCCGTTTATATTTCACTAAGAAAATATTATATCATTTTATCCAAAGATTAATATATTTACCAAAATAATTAAAACAGGCGTTTTTAATGATAATTTTATTTTAATTTGTTAAAAAATTATCAAAATTTGATTAAAATCGGATATTGCAGAGACCCCTAAATTAAAAATGAATTGAGGGCCTAAAAAGATTCTTTGTGCTATTATTAATATTAACATTAAATTGGGAAAATCTACTAAACTATTTATTCAAAAAAAAGAAATTGTTGTTAAAATGTGTTACAAGTTGACTGAAGTTATTGAGATTATTGGTTTTATGCAAAAATATAGGTGAATTTATTTTAATAAAATTATTAAATTATTCGACCGGAGACCAACTAAAAAATAATACCAAAATTAATTTAATTAAAATATAAAAATAGAATATTAATAAAAAAACTATAGTCATATTTCTGATTGAAAAAATATATTTTATTCCAAGTTTTACATTTATTTTATGTATTAATAATTTATTTTTTGTGTGATATCTATGACGTAAAAACAATTAATTTTGACTCCAAAAGGGATCGTATGTTTTGTATGTTTTTGGGATTTTTACATCAATTTTATTTAATATGTAATTTTGATATCACTATCGATTTTAATAGATATTATTAAAATAATACCCTTTTTGTGTTTGGTATTTCATCAAATAAAATTTGAAAATAATAAGATTAAATTTAAAATACAAAATTTAGATTCTGGGTGATTTTCAACCTCTTTTAGTATTTTTAACAAAAAAAATTTATGACTCACCGATTAAATCCTTGTCATATTAAAAAAAACTTTTTATTGGATCGCAGATTGTAAAAAATAAATAATAACCACACACTTTGGTTAGGAAGAGTTTAAAAAAACTAAAAAAAATATAAATTTTCAACAATAAAAGTTAAATATGTTTTTTTATAACTAAAATAAAATTACAGCCTAAATTAGAAATAAATCATTTAAAAAAGCGGTAGGATTGCAAATTTAACTCTCTCCGAGCCCAAATTTATGTTCCACTAATATTTACATAAACCGAATGTTCAAATTGGAGTAGCTTCTTGATTTATCTAATGAAATGTAAATAATTTTAGCCTAATGATATCATTGAGGATAAAGTGGATTCAATTTTCTGTATCATCTTCCCTGGGGGGGTTAAAATATGACATTGAAATA
>LSSL01002694.1:0-40405 GCA_001953115.1 Smittium mucronatum | reverse complement strand
TTTGAGTAGTGTAAATATTGCTTTCAAAAGTAAAAAAAGAGGTTAAAAAAATAATATGAATTTTGTTAGTTCAGATCCGGCTTTGATTCGGAGATTTTTTTCTTCTTCCTAAATTCGGTTTTTAGTAGTCTTTTTGCCTCCCCAGTTCAGATTCTGTGAACTGGTTGTTTTTTATGTAATTTTCATCCTGTATTGATTCACATGTTTTTATTATGACGAGTCTCAATTTTTCGGACAATCCCTTTTTTGTGGGATTGAATTAGGATAATCTTTTTAATTATTTATTTGTTAATTTTATTGCTCATTTTACGGGTTAGAATGGGTCTTTCTAAAATATCTCTAATATATTTCACTCTTAGGGGATAAGATTGGAATATGTGGTATTTCTTGGTCTTTAATTTCACATTTTACCTGTAGGGCTAATTAAATGCTTGGTATTGTTTGGGGGGGGGGAGTATAATTTTTCCATTTAAATTTCTAAATATAAAAGCTAAAAATACATCCCCACTTTCATATTTTTTATACATTGTTAATATGGGCATAGTTTAAGTAATCTAAATCTAGATACCATTTTCTCAAATTTTCTGATCAGATAAATTTGAACCAGATAAACATTATACTATATTTGATATCATAAATCAAAACCAACTAAAATTTAACAATTTTCAGTGAAAACTCATTCCTTGATATTTAATACCGAATTTATTCGGTTTCAAGTAATTTCTTTGAATATTTGAGACTTAAAAATGACATTATTAAAAAATTGTATTTTATGGAGTATATGATTGCAAAAATTAAAATATTACCTCATTTTACTAATCTCAAATATTATTTTATCACAATGGAATAAATAGAACAATCGGATTATACAGGTTTTCTCAATTTACAATTTATTGCGTAGATTAATCAATCTATATCAACTAAAATATATTCCAAAACAATACAGTACTTAAACAACTATTCTTTCCTTTATATTAAAAGCAATTCGTTAAATATCTCATTCCCAAATTCTCCTTTAATCTTAGTTTTTCGCTTCGCTTTCCTTTAGTTTATCTTTTATTCATCCTCTAGTATATATAAATAAAATCACACTTAGTTTAAACCTTGAATCTGGTAGTATTTCGGCCCTAACAACAATATATTTACCTATTAAATAAATCCCTTGAAGTTAATACCTAAAGCCCCACATTTTTTTTATCTAAGGCTATGACCAATACTAAAAAAAATCAAAAATCGACCCAAGGATTTTTGAATGGCGAGTTATATCACTAATGAATTCGAATTTATTCAAGATTTCCCCTTTTTAATGGCCGTGTTGGTTATGGAGTTTGATGGCATTCCCAATGGACTTTTCTTTCTTGTCTTAATCAACAATAAGGTGAGGTTAAAGTGTATTAAATTTAGACCATTCAGCTTTATTCAAACAATTCAGGGCGAGTGTTTTATAAAAAAATAAATTCAACACTAATTTCATAAAAACAAGTTTTTTGAACTCATGAATTAGAGCAAATAACCAAAGGTATAATGAATATTTGAAGAAATGTCATGGTTGGTCTTTTGATTGGTACATTAAACCTTTTTCTGCGGATGCCCATCATTAGCCAGATGGAAGAGCTTATCGTGTTTGGGAAAATATCCTTTGCATTGGAATTTTTTCTTATTTTAGATATTTTTCAGTATAATTTTTAATGGTGAACCTTACAATAAAACTGCTATACATAAAAAAAGTTAAATACGCTTATTTTAGTTTAGCAGTGTTGATTTTCTTAGCAATCGATTCAATTGATTTTATATTTATCGAAAGCGGATTAACAACAGTGTGGAGGTGCTGAATATTTTGTATTTTTTACTCTTAATTGTATAAAATTTAAATATATTTGTATCAGAATTTTGAAATTAAAATAAAGTAATAAATACTAATCATTTCTTAAATAAACATTCAATTTTATAGCAGGTTTTTTTATGCTGATAATTGATATTTTAAGTGATTATATTTCTTCCCAATCTTTTTGTGGAGTCCCATAAGAATGATAAAATCACTAGTATAAATGCGAGAAAAAAGAATAGTATTAAGGCCCATAGTCATCGAAAAGACTAATATTTTACCTGCTAATAATAATTATTTTTTTCATATCGAAATTTTATCCCACGCACAATAAGCTCATCAACTGGTTTACATAAAACTTTTGTCAGTTCGGGAACACATTAGCTATTCGATCTTCTCTACCCGTATTTTATTAATATTGATGTGCGGGTTAAGCAAATAGAATTCCTTGATGATAGTGTGGTAAACGCTATAGGACAGTTTTTGGCTTAGGCGACAATTATCTCATCACCGTGTAAAGATTTAATTAACATCACTGTTAATAAAAAGAGGAACGGTAGGGAGGTTTTTGTAGGGCTATTTTTAGCACTTTCTATTTGTTATTTAGCCCGACCACCACATTTCCAAGTGGTGGAAAGTTTTATCCATATTTCACGTTTATTGATTATTTACATTAATTGGCTAATTATTTGTTTTGTTCACCACTACTCGTGGGCCAAAGTAAGCCCTGTGCTTAGGGGTACAAATGACTTTAGAGCATGAACTCGTTGATCTTATTTGTGCATGAACATATTCATACAGCTGATCATTTAGTCTCGAACCAATGGAAATTGAATATGTTTAACTAAATGTTGGTATTGACTAAAAAACGAATGGCGTTTTTGTAAGATTTTGAAGGAACGAAAAGCTTAGACCAAAAAAAAAACCCGTGCCATTAATCCTTCCCCACAAAACACGATACACTCATCTATGAGATTTTAAAAGATCTTTCATTTTGAAGTGGTATATCAGAAAATACCGGTAAACAGAAAATGCAGAGTTTTATAGTATCAGCTAAGAGGACTCCGTTCGGAGCTTTTGGCGGCAAATTAAAGGCTATGTCTGCAACTGATTTGGCTGCTATTGCTTCTAATGGTGCTATTGCCGATCTGCCCACTAAGTTCCAAGAAGCTGCTAGAGACCCTGAATCTAAGGCTTCAGTATTTAGCTCTTCGATTTTCGGAAATGTTCTCCAGACTTCAAACGATGCCTGTTATCTGCCTCGCCATGCAGCTCTTAAAGCCGGTCTTCCTATTCAGGTCCCTGCTCTTGGTGTTAATAGACTATGTGGGTCTGGCTTCCAAGCTATTGTGAATGCTGTCCAAGAAATCAAAGCCGGTGATTCTGAGATTTCACTTGTTGGTGGTTCAGAGAGTATGTCTCAGGCCCCCTTTGTCATACGCGATGCTCGTTGGGGAATGAAATTCGGCCCTGAAAATCACAATTTGGAGGATTCTTTAGTTAGTGCTTTGACTGACAGGTATCCTACTCATGTGCCCATGGGGATTACTGCTGAGAACCTGGCAAAAATGTATAATATTACCCGTGAAATGTCTGACGAATACTCTGTTCAAAGTCAAATTCGCTGGAAGCTCGGTAATTATTCCATATTTCAATTTTTTTTGTTAAAAATTCGGGTTCCTTAAATTTCAATGTTAATAATAGCCAACGATGAGCATGTGTTTGACAGAGAGATTGTCCCTATTGAGCTTAAGTCTAGGAAGGGTCCTGAGATGTTTGCTACTGATGAACATCCTCGCCCCACTTCAACTGTACAGGTTCTCTCAAAACTTAAGCCTGTATTCTTAAAAGATGGCGTTGTGACTGCTGCTAGCGCTTCTGGGATTTGCGATGGTGCTGCAGCCCTGGTTGTAGCTTCAGAATCCGCTTGTAATAAGCACAATCTTACTCCAATGTCACGCATCGTTTCTTACCACGTGGTTGGTGTTGAGCCATCAATTATGGGAATCGGTCCCGCTGATGCCATTCGCGGAGCTCTATTGAAAGCAAACAAGACTCTCGATGAAATGGATATCATCGAAATTAACGAGGCTTTTTCTGCTCAGGTTCTTGCTGTTAGTAAAGAAATTGATGTTGATATGCATAAAACCAATGTCTGTGGCGGTGCCATTTCAATTGGACACCCACTCGGTGCCTCTGGAGCTCGCATAATGACTCATTTGGCACATAGACTTATAGCTACCAAAAAGAGATGGGCTATAGGTTCTGCCTGCATTGGCGGTGGTCAAGGTATTGCTATCGTAATTGAAAACATGCAGCTTTGAGAAAATGTGGTTTTAGTTTCGTTGTTTTTCTCTTGAATACCGTCTATTTCTGTTTTTTTCATAACTTGGGCCAAATACACTCCAAAGAATTGGGGAATTATAAGTTTTAATAAAATGTAATTCTACGTTATACTTTATTCCAATTACACCACACTTCTGCTGTGCATGTTCTTTTTTGTTAATAATTTTTATATTTAATAGGGAGTTATGGATATCGGAATTTTGTTTTAATTTAATCTTTTTTTTCATATTCCTGAGCTTGTTTTATGTTTTATGTTTTATGTTTTTTTTTTCATTATTTTTAAGCTAATGTCATTTTGGGTTATAGTCTATAATTTTCGTACTGTTCTTTAAATATGTCGCCTTTTTTTCAGCCAATAAATAATTCAGGCCATTTTCTGATATTTAATTTCATTGGTTATTCCATATATCTCCCTCTTCATAAGCCAAATCCATATTCGCTTCGAAAAGAAACTAAAGAGGTCTGAGGTATAATTCTGATTTTTAATAGAAATCTTTGCATTTCTTTCCTATTTCTGCTAATTTAAACCTTGGTAAACCGAAAGGGTGAGGTTATATATTCCATAGCTTCATTCTCATACTTATCTGTACATCTTTTCCCATATAATTTATCTGGAATGCTTCCAGGAATAAAACCCTCCCGAAGCGATAAAGCCAAGAATCCCCAACTAAAAATCAATACAAGTCAGGATGATGACGCTGTTAATCTGCAGTTTCCAAAATTTTACTCGAGCTCTCGCTCAATGCAGCAAGTAGATGGTATCGAATCTCCAACTATATCCAATCTAGAAGGTTTGCTGTATCGAGATGGTCCCCATTTCGATAAGAATCAGAGATCGGTTAGTAGCAGCCATATTCCCAAAAGCCCCACTCTAACTGCTGAAAATCCAAACAGTCTCGGTGGCAGTAGCCGAAGCGTAGTCAACATCAAGCAATTAGGTTCCGATAGTACAAAACTTCCCTCGTCGCCTTTCTTTTCCAGCTATTACTACGGCCAAAGAGACGTTTCCTCCTCTTCCCTCCAATTGTTTCCGGGAAACCCCCTGTTTTACAGCGAGTACGATAACAAAATCAAGAATTACCCCTACGATCCATCCAATTTTATGAGAAGGAAATCTATCCTTAACAATTTGTCTAAAAGCTCTTCAAACAGTTCAAGCAGGTTTCTAAATATCAATCACGAGCTTTGCAAAAAAGGTTAGAAACTTTATTCACTTTTTTTTTAGCTTTATTATCTTTTTAATGGAACTTGTTCTTTACTTTTTATTTTTTTCAAACCATTTTATTTAACTTGCGTTTTTTCAATAGCTTCAAAGTACTATCTCACTATAATCATGAACTTTTACAATAGTATAACTTTGGACATGAAATTCTGCAATGATAGTAATCGCAGTATTTTGGAGAGATTAAACAAATCTAATAAATCCCTTTCAACTTCAGGAAGAACTCTAACATCAGTAAAGTTAGATCTCAAGGATGATATGGATCAACTAAAAATTTTAAACCGAATCAGTTTTAAAAAACCTCTCTATCAACTTCAAAAAAGTCTAATCCTTCTCAAGACTAGAAAAAGATCTAATCAAACCCAGCCTATGGACCAACAAATTAAACAAATAAGACCAGATCTATAAGCCGTTAATACTTTCTTTTGTCAAATAATGAAAAAGTTAATCCAGCTAGAAGAATAGTATTTTTAATATTAATATCAATATCCAAATTTGTCGTTAAGTGATGTCCTTCCATCTCCCGATTGACCTTTTGGCGGCACCCAGCTTTCATTCACATCTTCCAAAACCTTCAGGTTATCAGCTCTGTTAATATTACTTTTTTCAATATCATCTTTTCCATGATCTAGGGGTAACGAAGTGGGCCCCAATTTCCTTTTTTTGCTGATGTTTCCTTCATCCTCATTTCGGGCTTCAAGTATTTTATCAGTCTCAATATTTGCGGAGTGCTCATCCCTAACGCTCTTCTCTGATTCTGAGTTATTATTTACATCAACCTTTGCTGCGACGATAAAATCCACAAGCGCGGAGTGAACACCATTATCCTTTTTTTGTACCTTTTTAGTTTCAACTTTGTTAACTTTGTAATTATTATGATCTAAAGTTTTAGCCATATCTGCACTTGTTTTGGGTTTTGCCATATCCATCAACTTGTAATTATTTGATAAATCCTAGCCAATAAATAAAAATTAAATTTCTAAATCTATTAATATCAAAGTTTGTGACTACATTTTCCAGTTTCGACAATTTTGCGTTTAGTGTTGATATACTTTCTGCTAAAGAATCCTTTTGCAAATTCAACACATAAGAGTCCAAATCGTCGTCGATTTTTTCAATCTGTATTTCTAATTGGGATAGCTCTTTACGAAAAAAAAAAACAAACTGTTAAAAATGATATAGTTATAAGAGCTAATAAAAGTTGCTTCTTTTTTTATTCAAGAAATTGAATATAGTTGTTAAATGTTACTCTTGGAATCTTTAGCAATGTCTTTAAGAACTGCCTCGATATTATTCTTGATTTCTAGTTCCATCCTTTGAAGATCTTGAAAGGTTAGGGGTGATTTGTGAGCTATCTCTATACCAGAAAAGTTTTAGTCTTTTGTAAATCATATTTCGTACAAACCGAAACTTATAAAGAATCTGCACCAACAAAGGGCTAAATTTAGAATAAATGAAAAAATAAAAACCTTTTTTTTCAGTTCTGTCGTAATAAATGTCGTCATCATCCTCATCATCATCACCTTGATAGTTTTTTAAAGTCTTTCTGGGGTCATTATCGTCTAATTTAATAAGAAAATGGTATTGATATAATCAAGATACAAGTAAAAAGAGTAAATTGATGGGGATATAAATTTGAAAAATACCAATTTTAGATTTGAACAGTCCGGCTCTGTCTATAAGTTCACATGCGTTGAGGGCTGCTAATGTCTGTGAGGATCTTGAAAAACAGGAAAAGAAATGAATATTTAGTTTGTAAAAAAAAAAGAAATTCATCCACGAAATAACATAGGGCTACATATATAATAAGATAGTAATAATACTTTTTCTTTGAGCTACTTCCAATCCCATACACATTTTCCCCATTTTCATCTTTTATTGGAATTGGGATCCTATTTACAATTAAAGTAATAATTAATTAATTGGAATCAAGAAGATGAACATAATATTTTCGAAAAAAACTAAATGGGTTTAATATATATTTGGAATGGGAAAAAAAACCTAGATGTAAACAGTTTGGTATCGTTTTCGTAGCTAGTTTCAAATTCAGGGGAAAGTCCATGTTTCTGCATGAAAATAGACAAGCAAAATTCAAGAAAAAAATCATTATAAAATAGGCTCTTAGCTTTAAAAAATATAAAAACCTCCAAAAATCTGAGTAGAACATTCTTGGGATCTGAGTAGTAGAAAGCCTCCGAGTTTTTTTCCCAATCGGGATTTGCTGTCGTTTCAATAAAAGAACCAGATTCCACAGCATCTTCTGAAAATCCCCTAAAAAAACGGAATTTAAACAAATTGATTTTCAAAAAATACTATTTTGAATGTAATACCATGATACTAAATCCTCAGAGCTTTTCGAGGTTTCAGAACTACTCTGTTCAACTTTACTTTGTAAGAGGGCTTTAGATCTGTCTAATAGTTGCTTTCGTTTCGATTCTTGATCGTTTTGTAAACTTTCAATGTATTCTATATCGTCAGTGCTAAAAAGATATATTCTTGAGCTGAAACCAAAACGGATCTGATCACCAACTTTTAATTTGATAAGTTTGTTTGGTGGGATTTCTGTTTTATTCAAAAATGTTTTGTGGCTGCTATTTAAATCGTATATGTAAGCCTCCCCATCCTGACAGAATTGTATGACAGAATGGTATCTGGATGCTGACTAATATAATGTCATTTTTTTTTTTAAAAAAAAGCTTTAATTAAAATAGGACAGAATTTATTATTAATGATATGCTGAAAAATGCACATAGTTTTACCTGATGTTCCAAAATAATGTCGCAATTTGGTAAACGACCTATAAAAAAATCATTACCACATTATATCGAGAATTTTTTTTTTTATAAAAAAGAAAACATGCTTCAAAAAAAGAGTTTATTTTTCTATAAAATCTACACGAAAAACTTTTAGATGGAAAAAATATTATTGAATAAAAGAATTAATGACTTAAAGTATTTTACCTGCTACAAAGTAGTCTTGATCTCTTGGAAAATTTATAGTTTCAATCAAAACTCCCTGTTTCAAGACTTCTAGAAAGTAATCCCTTACAGGATATTCACGATTTTCTGGGGGTTTATAATCCAGTTTAGGAAATGTCATTGTGGTTTTTTTTTCAGCACCTTCCGAAACCGGCGGACCCATAGCACTTTCTGGAATGGAATTAATCGTATTTACAACATCGCGTTCTGTTTTTGTAGAATCTTCAATGGGAGCGTTTTGAACGCCAGATTCGCTTGGAGTTTTCTTTTTCTTCAAAGGAATTTCGGGTTCTATAAACATTGTGTAGTTAGATTTGACTAAGGTTATTTAAAAGATATAGCTTCAAAAACGCTCGTCGAAAATATTAGTTATTTTGGTATTCAATTATTACAGGACACTTTAGTCTGTCAATCTTTCCAATTCAGGAAAATTATTAAACATTTTGTAGTTTGAATATGTACTTATTTATCTGCGCACACTATTTATTGGCTGCCAAAATAGCTTAACCAGAGTTGATTAGCTGGCTTGAATCTAATATTCATGCTTTTAGCTCTAAAAGAGATTTTGGCGGCCCTATTGCTAGATTTAGCAACTCCCAAATATTCCACGAAAATATAACACCTTTTTTGTAAATGGTCTTTTTCGTCTTAACATTTGCTAATACTCATTTGTACCTAGGTAAATTTTTATTGCATAACCCTTCCAATAGCTTTCCAATGTTATCCGATAAAAACTAAAACTTTTATACGCTCATTCCACCTTTCATATTTATTTGAATGTGTTTTCTACATGGAATTGTTGAAGTTATGTTTATGCATTAGAGTTTAACCCCGGTAAATTGGGTTTGAGTAGCAATAGGTTTGGCTAAACTACTATTTTTTTGCTTTTTTTTTCGCAGTAAATTGTTTGCAGATGAAAAATTTAGAAAAAAACAGAAAAACCTCTTTAAAAATAAGTTTTAAGAATAAGAAAATTGTTGTCTTTATTTAAATATAATCCCTGAATTAAATTTGGATCGATATATTTAAAGAGTATTCCATGATTCAAATTAGGAACTAGATATAAAAATAAAACCTGCAAATATATTTTTATCAGTATATGCAGCCTTTAATAAAACTTGTTTATTTCAGTATTGTACTCAAAAAAATATGCATAATCCAAGCGATTTCTTTTGTGATTTACATTGATCTGAAATAAAAAATTAAATAATATTCCAAGCGAAATATGAAATATCAGTACAAATGGCTACAAACTTCAAACCATAATATTAGGTAGCATTATCTTTAACCATTGGTTTCAAATTTCAAATATTTTTTCTCTCTAAGGCCCAAATGCATTATATTATGTTAAGAATATGTTCAGAACTGGAATTCAAATGTGGTCAACAGATGAATCTTTCAATGACTCCATTTTAGTAAAAAGCTTTAAAAAAATTCATTTCCACTAACCAAAATACCTTATTTTCTATAGAGGATGTTGTTTTTATATACCAAAGTCAAGATCATAGCATAACTATCCTTATGAACTCTTACCTGCTTTAGCTAAAATAATTTTACCCCCGAATCAAAATGATTGTAAACAACGAAGGGGGAAGGAGGGGTTAATTTTTGCTAAAAAAAAAAATGTTATAATTTTGTAAAATCACTAGATTTTTTCTTCGAATTTTTTTAACTATCTATTATCGAAATATTCATGTTCAATAAGTTAATTTTAATTTTTAGATTTGTATGGAATAGTGTTTCTTAGCTCTATGTATATTTAATATGTTATTAATACCAATATTTCATAGAGTTAATAATGAATATAATATTGAAAAGTCCAAAATATTGCCTGTAAAATTGAACAATACAAATTACTTACTATGCAAATTATTCAATAATCAAATGTTTTATCTTATCTTTAAAGTTTATTCGAGTTTTTATTTAATACCCCCAACCCTTTCCATAAAAATTTGAAATTCTAAATTAAGAAACATTGCCTTATATTTATAGTTTTTGTTGATTGAAATTTTAGAAATCTGATTTAATATTAAATCATTCTTTAAAAAGTTTGTGAAGGAGTGATGCATTAATTTGGTTGCTTAAAATTATTCTTAATTTCAATTTTATACAATCTTGTCGGCAAAATTGACCAATTAATAAAAAATCGTTCCAATAAAAATTACTTGGAATAAAAATCCCGCCAAAAATGCTAAAAATATTTTGATATTATAAGTATCTCAATAAGGAAATTAACACCAAACATAAATAATATAACTGATATTTATTATTATAAGGATAGTCAATCACTATATATCCTCTTAGCACTGATTCGCATTCCCATAGGATAATAAGAACAGATAAATTCAATTAATATATAATCCAAGTAGATTACGAGGAGATTATCTATTAATGCTGATCAGCCATTATGTAGGCTAATACTGCTCCAACTGTCGCGCTATTGCGAAGGGAATTAGGATCATTATATCCATTTTCAGAAGGAATGTAGTAAAGGTATGGGTAATCGCCTTTGAAGTCACCACAAGGAATACCTGCATAGCACAAATCCGATAAACCCGAGTTTGGTGGAGACTTCACTCTAGTTAATACCCCCCGTTTTGATATTTTTCTAAAAGTCCCACCCCATATAGCCGAGAAATCAGAACCAATTTTATCTTTTCCCATAATTTTCAAATCTTTTGGGTCGATAAGTTCACTTCCAATCGCCATAGAAAATACGTGCTTGTTCAATTCATCCTTATGTGACTTTACATATTCGCGAACACCTCTTCCCAGATAATCCTCATTATTCCACATCAACAATCTAACTGTCCGCTTAGGACGAGAAGGCAAATTGGCTATCATCTTGAGGGCCCCAAACCCGATAAAAGCTTCGTTCACATAACTACTATTGGAAATTCCATAATATACCTTGTCAGAGGAGCTAAAAGCTCCACTTATTAATACAATTTCTTCCGGGTTTTCTGATCCCTTTAAATCTATTATTATATTCTTTGATGTTTTAGCATCTGGAATATACTTGTTTTCCATAACCAGTTTGGCTCTTGGCTTTACGAATTTTTCAGCATCTATAATTTTTGGATCATTTTGTGCTTGTTTGTATCTGTTATACATCCTCATTATAAGACTAGAGCCTTTGGAATCGATCTTTGCTGTCGGTATTCTTGAAGAGTACATAATTTCAGGTTCTCGAAAATATGGATAATGATTTTCATTATATTCAATTAATACCGCAACAGCACCATATTTTTCTGCAAATTGAGCACCAATTAAGGTAATATTATTACTGCTTTCATAATGATGATATTTTTGGCAGAAAAGCACGATATTGCCTGAAATGACAGATTCTCCTAAAGTCTCCAATTCGCTTAATCCTCTGACAGGGATAACATCAGCCTCAACTCCATTGCTTCCAGTTCCTACTGAGGGCTTTATACCTTTCACTGTAAAATTTAATGTTGGATCCAATCTTGTCGGAGTACTCAAAAGAAGGTATCCAGGACCTTCTTTCCATTCATCGATTTTGGCATCCTCTGTCCAGCCTATAAGATTTTTTTCCCTTTCTATTTTATCCATGAGCCAATTTATTGAGCTATCATATTCTATTTGACCTGAAGTTCCACGCCCATAGAGATCCAAGCCTATGGTCATCAAATCTCCAATAGAAGTATCTTCGAAGTTGTTGTAATTTGCCAAAAGTAAATTAATCATACTATCATCTTTAGGCACTAAACTAATTGTGGAATACACAAAATAGGCCAAGAAAAACAGTAGAAATACCGAAACGCTCAAAACTAACTTTTTTAAATTATCCATAGCTCTTAATTATTCCAAAAGGTATTTTACAGAATTATCTTTAGGATTAAAATTTCAACTATTAAGAATTAGGAATAATAACCTCACAGAGATTTATATACAGATTCTATAATGAAAACAACGATTTAATTCCAAGATCTCAGAAACTAGGCAATACTTGACTTTCGATACTAAGAAAACGAGAATATTTTTTACACGTTTCAACTTCCAAAATTGATTTTAACGAAAGCTGATTTGTATTAATAGCGAATGGCCATGTATTCAAATGGTTTATTTTTCTGAAACAGGCGTATTCTCATTTGGTTATTAAACTTATAAAAATTAATAATAGCATTATGTTGAAAATAAATTATCATTCGCCTATTATTATCTCTAAGATCCATCTCCATTTTTTTCTGGACATTTTTATTGTTGCGCAATTTTTTAAATTTCAATGATTTATTATGAAAGATCTCACTAATTATAATTGAGAAGATATTTTATTGGGATAAAAATACTTAAATCACAATTTCGAGGGAATCATCTAAAAATGGATCTAAAATCATAGATCTAATATTTGATCATCTGACTTATATCCCCCTAAAAAGGGAAAAGATTTATTTATTGCAATCAGTACGATAAATAAAAAGTAAAAATGCGTATATTTAAAGCATATCGAGAAGTTTCCTATTATCGTTTGAAATCAGTTTATTTCAGGCACTTGATATTTTGATTAGGGATGTGGTTGTTGCAGTGTAGGTTTATAATTGGTACAAAGTTGTTTAAATGAATGTGTTAGGGTACACTTAAAGCGCCCCTCATTTTTTATGCAGTTATCTCAATAAAAGAAAGTAGCAAATTTAGACGAAATTAAAATAAAGAGCCCTGGTTTTGATTCTTGCTTTCAACCAAATAGATAGGGGTTTTTTTTAAAAAAAAACATAATCAAAATCTAAAACACAAAAAATAATAATCTATGAAATGCTATTTGCTATTTGACTGAGAAGTTGCGATGATACGCTTCAATTAGGGTCTATAACCCTTTCGTCACCATTATGTTCATCTTAAGCCGATTTGATAAATTTTTAATAACCTCTTTTATCGATTTATACGAAATAAAAAATACAACAGTAACTTATTCAAGTATAAATCAAAACTTTATCTTGGCCATAAAGTGTGGCGCTGAGTGTTCTATATAAGAAGATTATTTAACTTAATGCGAGTAGAGCTAATGAGAAATCCCAGTACATTTACAGACAAAAAGAAAAATTCAGCAGAGACCCAATGTACCCCTTTTTATTCATTTTTGTATCACTGAATTTTATTGCAAGATAACATCATTAAAAACTATACTAAAAAATATGAAAAAAAGAAAGAATCGTTTAGAAAAGACTATTATCCTAACTACAATAAGCTTCTCTGCCGGACTACCGGCTGCGTACCTACGGGAAAAGGTTTCAATCTACCAACCGAAAGACCCCCCTGGCATTGCTCCAAGTAGGCTGGATGACTGAGGTTACATGCATTCAAGAATTAAGCTCTTTGTCAATGAACAATAGTCCATGAAGCTACTGAGCTCCTAACTAGAGCCAGTTTCTAACAGGATTAGTAAATTAGTCTCTTATCCAAACTTGGGATTGATAAACATGGATTTCATACAAATAGCTGTTAGACGCTGAGATCCGTCTGACTGTCGAACGCTGGGCTTTTGCATTAGACTATGTCTAAGCTGTACTAAACGATTGGTTCCTCCTGTTTCGAGATGGCCCATCTCTGGAATCGCTGTCTCAAATACACCCAGCCAAGAATAGTACAACGCAGCGTGAAATTTTAGTTTAGTGTACTTCGAAAAATACACTATTAAGCCCCAAACCACGGCAAGGTATTTCACTCTTAGGAGAGCAAAACTTTGGTAGTGATAATAAAAAATAGAGAGAATAGAGATAATAGAGATAATAGTATAAGATTTGAAACTTATTGCAAAAATGGTCAAAATAAAAAGCGTATTTGATATTTAGTGAGTAGAAATACACCTCCTTATTAAAAAAGAAAATCATTAATTAGCCAAACAATAATTTTGATTGATATAATTTTTCTATTATTGTTGGCTTGTTATCAATAATATTAAAAAAAACTACATTTTCTATTTTGCCATGGTTTATAGACTTAGGTAGTGTAATTTTTGAATCAAACTACACTAAAATTTCACACAGCGCTGCGATATTCTTTTTTGGCGATAATGAAGAAAACAAACAGCGATTCTGAGGACAGAAAAATACACAGATGAACCATCTCAAAATAGGGCTGATCGAGCCATTTAGACAGTTTATTACATTTTTCGGCGCAAAAGTTTGGAGCTCAACAATAGGAGGGCCTAGGCGTCTAAAGTCAGTTTTAGGGAAGAAAATTCCATAAATACCACTTTTGGGTAGGATCTCATTCTTAATAATCAAAAAATAGGTCTGATCTGGAGATCAATAGTCTCAATGAGCTTTTTTTTATGGAAATCGAGCATAATCCATTACTGAATGTAACCTCGTACATCCAGCCTACTTTAAGCAATTGTGGGGCGTGTCTCTCATTTGGTAGACTGAAGCAGAAACCGATGGTACACAGCCGATAACACGTAATATGAATTAATGTAGTTAGGAGAAAAAAATAATTTCCATGCAACTTTCTCCTCTTTTGATACTTTTTTGATTTGTATTTAAACAATTCACCTTGAAATAAATTTCGGCTATATATAAAAAAAATTACCTGTTCTAAGACAGGATAAAACTTTTGGGTTTGAGACTATTTTACATCTTTACCTATGCTTTATACAAAAAAAAAAAGCCAAATGATCCAAAAAGATGAGCTTTAACTTTTATTTTATTATCATCCTTTTGCCCTACTGTCTGATTCAGTCTTTAGCTGAAACTTTTTATATTTACTTTTTTCATCTTTAAATGAATGTTTATGATCAGCTTTAGTTATCTAAAAGTACCAAGATACCATGTTAAAGTTTTGGATGTGAAATATATTTAGCTTGTTTCTGTTCGGATTACATTTGTTTTTTATAGGTACTTAACATTAAGCCTAAGATATCTGTAAATTGATAAAACACATATATTATTATATATTTCTCAAAATTCCACCTAATAATAATATGTCCAGAGTCCGAATATGATGATAAAATTTATAATAACAAAGTAGATTCTTTTAAAGGATTTTTTTTAATTGCTATATTTATGTTTTTTTGGCCCTATAAATACCAAAAATACTTGTGAAAGTATATGATTAAATAAAACTTTAAAAAAAAACAAACGCCCCATACCTAATCTTTATAATTCTAACTGTAAAATTTAAATGTTTACAGTTAATTCAGTATAAATTTTTAACATGAAACATCCCGATTCAGAGGTTTAACAGCCAATATTTTGCTTTTATTCTTGAAGATAAAACCTAAAATTATACGAACATTTGGAAAAAAGCTATTTTTTTCGACTTAGCATATTATACCAAATGTGTATCAGGGCTAAAATGCATATTTAATTCATCCTTCAAAAATTTCCATTTATTACTATGCCACCAAATAATAATACTAATTTTATTTTCAGAAAATTTCGTATCAGAAGTAATAACCAAAGCATGTTGGAGACTGTTTAGGATTGCTATAATGCATAAATATCATAAGATATTAATTATTCAGGAAATTCATTTATATAAATTTTAGCTTTAAGCCCTCATTATTATATCAAAAAAATTACAAAAAGTATAGGTTTTTAATGACGTTATCTTACGATAAGATTCTGTGATAAAAAAAACAAAATGTATAGGATAAGCTGAAAATTTGGTATAAGTCTAAAATTTTCAGCTTTATAATAGATCATGCCGATCTTTTGCCTTAATAAATAACATTCCAAAAATAATAGAGGATGTTGATCAACTAAAATTATTTTTTGGCCAACTAATTGTTTTATTTTTTAATAATACTAAGTATATTTATTCGACAAGTATCAAAATACGTTTTTTTATTTTGAATATTTTTGATATTATTTTCAAATCTTGATTATTTTTGTGATTTTCTCAAAAAAATAACAGATATTTAATAGCATATCAGTTTCATTTAAAAAATATTAAAGAATATGATTATATTTTAACTTATCTCGAAAAAAATATACTAATAACAATAATAATAAACTCTTATGCTAAGGAGGTTGTAATTAAAAAAAAATCACGGCCAGTTTGAAAATATAAACTTTATTAAAGCTAATGGTAAAATTAAGAAAAAATAGTTGAAAATTTTTTGAACATGAAAAATATTCAGAAAAGTTATAACTTAGTTATATAAGTTACAGCAAATATCGGTAAGTTTCACAATAAAGTTTGTATATCAAACCAAAAATTTATATTCAAGATAAAGCTAGATTGATTACTTTCCATATTTTGATTAAAAAAACATAAAAAAGTAGAGCTTCTTTTAGAATCACTTATGTTTTTAAAATTATTATTGGATTTAATATTAGTTTTTATTACCCAATTGAATGCGCACGCTATGGGCTCATCCATTTAAAAGATTCAATTTTTTAAAATTCATGACCTGAAATAGAATAATTTTTTATAAAATTGGTAGAGTAATGATATATATATATATATATCAATTTAATGAGTACTTTTAATTAAGCAAAACACAATGAGAGATCTAATAATTTTTTATTAATGAAAAGGTTTAGTCGATATTTTCTAATAGATAATCGAAATCTGGATATTCAACTTTTATGAAATTAAGCACACTTTTTATTTTAAAATAAAAATATTTGATAAATCTTTTCTAAATTGAAACAATAAGTTACTTTTTGAATTTTTTTATGCAATATAACCTTAAATTACCATTATTTTCAATTTCTTTGTGTTTCTTATTCCGACTTCCAAGTATTGTTAAGTATTATAAAATATATCAAGAGTTTTTAAATAATTATTAACATATCTTAATTAGAAAAAATATATCACTAATCAATTGAAAACTCAACCAGAAACCAGTATCATAAATAAATTGTTATTGGTTAATCGTTTTAATAGTTAATTTATATATAATGATAATATACGAGAATAATTAAAAATCCATTTATGCGGTATTTAGTATATATAAAAACAATCTCAAGAAGCTAATTCTTATCCGTAAACAAGTTGAATGAAAGTATCTAATGTAAAATTATTATGTTTTTTCGTTTAAATATTTTTTGTTATTTATAAAAATATTAAATGGTTACAAATCATAAAAAACGTTAGAAATAAAGAATTTTTAAAATTTTGAACTCTGAGTAAGTCAAGACTGAAGCTATAAATCTTATTGATAGATTATTTTATAATTTTTTATTTTATATTTTTTACAATTTTCTATGAGTTTTATAAGTGTAGTTGCTATAAATATTACTGATGACTCTGAAAACTTAGATCATAATCATTTAAATTTTTTCCACATTTAAGTGAAGAGTGGCGATAATCTATTGGGAAAAAAAGCTTTATAATTTTTTAAAAAACCTATATTTTTCAATAAATTATTGGTGTAATTTTTAATTTTTAAATAATTAAAATTACATTCAGTACTATTATTTATTTTTGAGAATAGTTATTAAAGTTTTAATGACTCTTAAGACGTATATAGACTAGGATTCCTACATAAGAAGTAGTCAGAATTATTATCAATTATTGTACACTATCTGTGGTCAATCAGAATTTTTACAGCATGATAATCTAGGATTCTAAAAAAATATTAAAAAAAATATTAAAATCTGATATTAACTTAGTTATGATGATTTTATTACCAAATTTTTTAAAAGAGAATTTAATAAGACTATTTGAGATACAAAACAATTTACTTTTTCTGTAAAATATACTTAATTTTTTATATAAAGTTATCTCTTTCATACAACTACACAAAAAATATTGCGGTGTATGAGGGTTTGAGGTAGTAAATTACTCTATAGATTTTACTCTAAAACCTAGGTATGAATACCATTGTCTTACCAAGAAACATATCGGCTAAATTGTATGAATTTATACTGTTTTTTTTATTTTTTGATAGTTTTTTGGTATTAATATGCAATAAATTTAGAATTTTTTTTTTCTAAAAAAAACGCTATATAAAGATGAAAAATTATTCTATGTTTCTTTCTTGAAAAAAGTATTATTTATAAATTTTAGCCATTTTTTTTAATTTCATCCATTATAGTTATTTTACAACTATAATTCTATTATTAAATTTGGAAATCCGATATAATATAGACATGATGAAAAAATTTAACAGGCCTTAAATTTCCATCTTATAAAAATATGAAACCTTCTTAAATTTTTCATACAAATTTCAACCTCGAATTTTGGTAGAAATTTTACGATTAAAATATAGCTTGATTCTATCGAGAGAAAATAAGCTTATTCTTAGCCAGTTTGTAATTACAACTATAAAAATATTCTGATTAATTATATGCGCTATAAATTCCACAGTTGTGTGCTAATTTGGTATTTTTTAATATTTGAATTATTTTATTACCAACTTTTAATTATTAGATAAAATTAGATCTTACCTTAAATTTTACATTTGACATTTTTTTTTCTGAAATTTCAAACTAATTTAAAAATTTACTATATAAATCACAAATTTTTTTATGTAAAATATATTAACTTTTTTGATCTTCTAAGACTGTTTCAATATTTCCACAATATATATATATATATATTACTATGTGTGTCAATATTTTGTTTTTTTACTATGTTCAAAAATTCCAAAAATTATTATTATTATTTTTCTTGAGAAATGACAAAGTTTTTAATATAGAAAAAATAGCTGAAAAGAAATTACCCAAAATTTCTTACTTTTATTCGATTTTTTTTTTTGATTTTTTTTTTTCAATATAACTATAACAACCATAGCCGCAATTTAAGATTTTTATTTGAATAATAATACACCGATATATTATTTAATATTTATCTGGGAAAATTATTATTCAGAATTTTTTTTGATTATATGATTTATTTAGTATTTTTAAACCAATATTGAAAGTTATATTAATAAATAAATTGAATTAGTTAAACGGGACCATCTGATGTTTATTTGAAATAGATTATTTATTCAAAAGCAGAAAGAAATATTTTATTATATTAAATTTAATTTTATTCGTTACTTCTTTTTTAAATGATATTAAAGATTATTTTAATCATTGGTGAACTAAATGTAGTTATTATTATTATTATTATTACTCTAAAAATTATAATAAACATTAAAAATGGACAAAAAATTGTCAGTAATAAAAAATATTGCATATAAATAATTTTACAGAAATTTGTGGAATAATAATGGGAATTATTACTCATTTAGTTTTAATTCATCAACTTTTTTATATCTCCTAGAAAGAAACCAACTCAGCTGATAAAGAATATAAAAATAAAAACCTTTATTTTTTTAAATTATATTTCAGAGAAAATAAATAAATTATTTAGTGTTATTTTGATTAAAGATAATCAGAATTATTTTATTCGTAATTAATAATATCCATCATTTAAATCGAAATTCGTAAATTATAAATATTCTAAATTTCTAATGAGCATTATTTAAAAATATCACATAATCTTTTTTAATTTATTATCTGTTTTCATTTATCATAATGATATAATTATTTTATTTTACTAACTTTTAAACATACATTTCCACAAGTTTTATAAGACTCATTTTTGGATAAATGATTTTTTTTAATCGATTATAGAAAAATCGATATGTTGTTTAAATGAAAAATATATATCTACATATTCAAAAAAAATTATAACTTTATCCCTTCGACAGATTAAAAGTGGGTATTAGTCAATATATTTGTGGGGTGGAGTTTAGCAATAAATATTTTTAAAAAATTTCCTACTTTTTTTAAAATATCTAAATCTAATTCTTTAAAAATTAGAAGTATTATTAATTAAATGCTTATTTCCGTATTATACCTCTAATAAACTTTAAAAAAAAATTATTAATTGATAAATAGTTTTTTTTTCGAAATATCAGTTTTATAAAAATTAAGTTTTTTTCATTAGTGTCTGGATTATAAAAAATCTAAAGTGAAAATGTATCTCAGCCTTTTTTAAAAAAATGATATATCCTATTTTTAATGTAGTTTTACATTATTTACAATGAGTGTTATATTATAATCACTCTGCTAATCATTGATAGGATTTTTTCTTTATATAGCCGAATTTTGCCGAAATATCCGTCTTTTTAAGTAGGAAAAGATTATTTTTGTCTTTTTTTCAAAAATGATGTATTTTTTTTTGATTAGGGCTTTATAGGGGTTGTCTGGATTAATTGTGATAGCTTTTAAAAAAAATTAAGAATACCTAGGACTAGCAAGTTGAATGATTTTTAATAATTATAATTTTGGGGTTGTAATTTTATTTATTTTTAATATTGAGTTACTTATACCATTCATTATTGTTATGTTTAATATTTTTTATCTCACGCAGAATTATAACATTGGCGAGATTATCTTTAAAAGGGGATACTTATAAATTAAAACTTATATGCTTTTTTGTTTTATAAATATTTCATTATGATAAATAATAAAATTATTCGAAAACAGGAATTATTATTGAAAAGGAAGTTTTCTGTTGAAAATTTATCATATAAAACAAAAATTTCAATTTTTTTTGGTGATTTAATGATAGAGGGTTACTATATAAAATGGTATACACACTAAAAAAAGCCTATTATTGATAATAATATCTCGATTGTAAATACTTGATTCTAAAGAAAATAGTTCCATTTGTATTGGGTTATTTTATAAAATTATTTATTTAAATATTTTTGATTTCAGAAAATAGGGATGATAGTAAATAATAACGGTGAAATATTAGAGAAGTTGTTGTACTCAATTATATTAAAAAAAATAATTTTCTCGTAAAAACTAATTTCGGAATTATTTTTTTTAAGAGTTTTAAAAAATAACCGCATTTTTAATTGGAATAAAGTTTTTATTCAATAATTCGATTATCATTTATAGAAATTTCACTATCTATTTTGAATAAGCCTCAGTATAAAAATTAGAAAATATCCTCGATTTTCCAACATGCTAATTTAATAAAAGCTTTAAAATTAACTAATGTGAGGTTAATTAATAAAAATGAATTTTAAGGATAAATAAACCTCTATACATGTATAATTAAATTTATATGTACAATTTTAATCCATCAAAACCAATAATTAAAAATGAATCACGAATAAAATGATTTATTGTTTGTATAACATAATTTTTTTATTGTTTTAAGCTTTTTTTAAAAAATATTATATTAAAAATAATATTCTTTTATATGAAGTATTCCTGTAAGGCGTAAATAATCTGATTTAATTGCAACTCTTCAAAATTTACTATAAATATTCTAGTTTTGGCTGCACGGATTATTTTTATCTTACAAGATTTTTAAAAATCTTCTTAATTTATATACCTTCATCAATTAAAATTAAGACGTCTAAAAAAATGCAGCGAATTTCTATCATCTACTAAAATAACAATATTTTAAAAGATATAAAAACACCAATAATATCCTATTTTTCAATTATCTTGTTCTGTATCAAAGTTTTAATGATTCTTTTATCAAATAATAAAACTTTAATAAAGCAAAAAGAGGATGGAATTACTCGACCCCTATTAAGCCTTTATAATTTTTCTGCAGGAAAATTTTCATTTGAATCAACCCATATAATTTTCTATTTCAATACTAAAAAACCTTTGTTATTATTTATTTTCTTTAAATTTTACACTGTGTATAAAAATTTTTGTTTCTATATTTGGTTCCACTTCATAGTAGAATAAAAATATTAATTAGAATTTTTTATCTAAAAATAATATAAGTGTCAAGCTCTATATAAATATTCAAGCATCATCTACCTTGATTAAAACTATTATAGTAGCATATTATAATTAAACACTCTTCAAAAACCAATCGTTAAATAGGATAAAAAGACTTATATGTAAATTAAGTGTAATAGAGTTTTTTTTTGGATATAAATTCGAATTTCCCAGACTTTATAATTTTTTCTAGTATATCTGAAGTAATTAGATATATAAGGCCATAGCTTGAGAATCTATAATTTTTGACGTTTTTTGGATCAGAGAGCTTTGGGGGTTTCAAAATTATTTATCCAATCTAATTAAACTCGAGTTACTTGGAATATAACAATACTTAATGATAATAGATATTAACTTTAGTTTATAAAATTTATAATGAAATTATATATTATTTTTTACAATTTCAAATTTTTTATATCTTATTAATAACTAAAAAAATACATTTAAAATTTTGACTGCCTGTCTTTTTATTGAAAAATCATTACTTAAACATAATTATCCCTCTTTTAGAATTAAATAATTGGTAATTAAAAAATTATACAGCTTTATCTGTAATATTATAGTAATTGAATAATAATAAAAAAAGCATCTATAAATTTTTTCATTTGCGTTCAGTAGAGTTAAGGCATCATAAAAATTACTTTTTTACTGCCCTCCATAAATACAACATACTTATATTTTGACTATTGTTTTCTTATAAATAAAATAAAAGGTTGTTTTAAATATCAATTTTTTTTAACATATAAAAATTAAATATATATTATAAAAAAAAATTATGTTAAAACTAAACTTTTAATAGAAAGAAAGAGGTTTTTTAAATCATTTTGGGGTTTAAAAATAACCTTTTTAATCGAAAAATGAAGAATTGTATTCAGTCGAGAAAAAATTAAATAAAATTAGATATTATATTCCAGAATAAAAATACTTTCAATTAACTGAAAATATTTTTATTCACTTAACTTTTTTTAAACTGAAAAAACAGATTTATTTAAAATTCTAAGTTTTTCTATGCATATTGATAAAAAATACACCCAAATATTTTTAGCATTGAAAATGGAATATTACTACTCGCTTATTAATTTTTTTACAACAAAAATAGTTGTTTAAAACAAAATATCTACCGATTTATTTATGATAGATGTTTTTATGCTACATTTGCTTAATTTATAACTAATAAAAAAATTATTTAACCCACTATTTTTATATATAACATAAATATATTAGAAATTAAATTACATTATCAAAAAATGATTATATATGAGTGCATTACTTATTCCCTTGATTAGGAAAATAATAAAAATTTGTGAAATTTTTTTATAATTTTTAATTAATCATTTATATCTACCCACATATAATTGGTCCTTAATCAAATTTATTTTAGATAAAATTAATCTAGTTGGGGTTTTAATTTTTTAAATTCTTTGTTTTATTTATAAAAAATATATAATCTACTTGATTAAAAGATAATACGGAATATCGTTTGAAATTTTTGTAATAAAAAAATTATGAGTACTAAAAGTATTTTTATATTTGGTAAAATATTTTCGACCTCTATTTTAAATAATATGAATTGAAAATATTATCGGTTAAATATTTAACAAAAATTTTAATTGAATATTAATTAGGGATAGCATATTTTTTTTTAAAAATAAGATTTCTAATACCAATTTCTTTTATGAAATCAACTCTACTTTTGCATGTATCTTCAAAAGGTGAAGAAATTAGAGATAAAATATAAAAAATATATTTATTTTCATCTAAATTTACTATTTATAATAATATTCATATTACTTTTTAAAAAATATATATATTCTTGGATATGATAAATTAAAAAAGCATCAAATAACAATATTAGGCAACGCTTTACTAAATTAAAAGAATTCATCCATTTTTAATATAAATTTTGATATTATGTACACCAAGATCTAATTTATAAATTTTAAATGTGTAATTCAAATAATTAAATGTGATTATGAGTATGAGAAGTCACTTGGTTACTTAGATAAAGTTTATATAATGCTTTATAAGTGAGAAAGTATATTATTTAGAAAATTAATCCTAGTATAAACATATCAATAAGTTCTTAACTGGTACAAAAATTCAAGATTTAAAATTTTTTTCCTCATGGTTTTTGGATATATAGGTATAGTTATTGCTAAAATAATAAAAATTATGTTTATAAAAAAAATTAATGATACCGTAAATATGTTATCACTTTTGAACCCCATCAAAAAAATATTTAATAATAGTTAAATATCACCATATAAACTATATAATTTATAATTTATAATTTATAATTATTTTTCAAAAAATATTTTATAATATCCTAAGTTTCACTTTTAGTATTATAGATTATTTGATATATAAGTGTACAAATAAAGTAAAAACTTGCATATTTTTCTAATATTAAAAGAATTTAGGATATTTTAATTCAGTTTTTACATCTAGTTATTAATGTTAATATCACGTTTTATTGCTCAACCATATTCAAAATCGATAATATATATCAATATATTTTACTTAAAAACCATAAACTGCACGATTAAATCTCTGTTTGTGATTAAATGTATATCATGAGGTATGATACCCCTCAATTATTTTAGACTATAATTAATTCTGTAAAACCTTTAACAATTAAATAATAGCATATTTTTGCGATATATAAAATATAGGATTAAATATAGTTTAAAAGTCACAATTATAAATATATAAGGGTCGTAAAAAGAATATTTTAAACATTAGACCTACTTGAATGTATTTAGTTTTAAAAAAATCGTTGAAAGGTGAGAGGGTTTAATAATATTCACATAAAAATAATCTTATAGGATTATTTTATAAAAAAAAATAATAGAGAGAGATAATTCGTAAATCTTATCGTAAGACACATTTTATAAACCCAATAATTTTCTAGCTGGTGTATTTTACTTGTTATCAAACAATATTTCCATTTTGTTAAATAAAAAATTTTATTTGATGAATATTTATTAATTTTGAATTTATTTATTCATAAGATAACTAATAGTTATAAGTATTTTATTTACTGACAATCCTAAAAACCATTAAAATCAGGCTATTAAGTGGCAGAAATTTTACAAGAATTCTTTGTCTGATTAAATGGTTTTTTTGACTATATCTCCTCTTAGCTTCTCTTAATAAAGGTTTCATCGGATTTTTTTTTGCCTTTTTTTCTTCTTATTACAGAATTTCCATGTCACATACTCTTATATAATTTTAGAATTTTGCCTAATCAGCTCTCGATCATGGCTTCAAAATGTGGAGATTCTTTAAAGTCGCGTTAATATATGTAAGTATATCTATATTATCTGGAAAACCTCTATAAGCACCACTCATAGACTTAAAAATTGGCTTAAAACTTAAAAAAATAATTATAAGTACAATTTTTTTACCGCTACCTAACTTAAATTGATTGCTGGTATGTTTATTGTTTGAATTTTGCGAATAAAGTTCGCAGGCTCATGATTTTAGAAGTTTTTTGATATGATTTTGACGTTTCATTTTCATTTTAATTCGGAATTATAACTCTAATCTTTCTATAGAGAACGGAATAGCATTTATCTGTCACTATTTTCCATTTTTAATGACAATTATAATCGATATTTATGTAATAATTCCCAGTTTTTTTAGGAAAAAACTTATTCTTAGATTTATATTCTTACAAAAATAAATTTAATAGTAGATTACTCACCTTCTGAATAGAAAATTTTCATCTTTATCTGAAATAACTTCTAACTCACTTTTAACACAGTATTTATAAGAAATTTTAAAATTAATTTTGGCAGATATTTATTACAAAAAATTAAAAATTAAAAGCTTGTGGTGTTTTCCCTAGTACAATATTTTTTCATCCTGGAAAATTCATTTGATTCATTAAGAATAAATCTGTGCGTTACGGTAATAATTTTGCTTCTATTTGACTTCTAATGCATATTGAATATGATAACTTCTTTTTCTTTTTTATTGGAAAAAGAAAATTTAGAATGAGAGCACCTCCAATTACTTCCTAGGTTGATTTTTCCAAATCAAAAACATAGTTACCTGGAATGATTCATTTCTTTCCTAGTTTTTAAAATTTAAAAAAGTCTCATATGTGTCAAAAATATAAGCACCTTATGTTTTTGTACATATTTAGGACTAAAATTTCTTATTTCAGTTTTAATTAGGTTGACTTAACAGCTAAAATAGATCTTTTCAAATCCAGTATTATTAAATATAGTTAAAAATTAATTATAATTTGGTATTTTAGATAATGGGATGAAAACCTCCGGATCCTTTTCATTTTTATCATCTTTTTAGAAATTTGGCACTGAGAGGAAGCTGTAGTTTAGGTTTCACTATCCATGCTAGAACTTTTATAATTTTCAATATTTCTAAAAAAAATTGACTTTTATAGTATAAATTAATTATCTGAGAAATATTTTATTTTATTTTTATTTTCGATTTAAAACACTTATTTAATAGAAAATTAGAGTATATATATATTAAAAATAGCTTCATTACATATTTTTTCTAATTTATCAAAATATATATATATATATATAATAAATTTTATTCCACTAAGAATTTTAACAAAAATCATCTCTTCAGATAATAGTCGAAATAAATAAAAAAAGATGAAATTTCAGGACATGAAAGGTTGAAACGTTATTTATATAATCTTATTTATTTTCACTAATATATATATATATATTGATGCAACATAAAAGCTAGGTTTTTTTACCATGTGAAAATGATGGGGAAAAAATCAATAAAATTAAACTCTCTCTATATAACTATTTGATAAATTTTATATTTATTAAAATAGCCGTCTTCAGGTCGATTATTTTAAAAAAATGTATTAATAGTATTACTATAATTGATAATGACACTTTTAACACACTAAATTATGATATGTATTTAGAGAAGAAATTTATTTATTTATTTTTTATTATATCATGCTAACAACTTTTATGTTTAAATATGCCACATTTTTTTAATATATATTCTAGAAGTTTTATTGTGTCTCAAACAGGATATTTAAATAATTTTAAAATATAAACCACAATTATATCATGAAGGCGCTAATTTGAATTTATATGCCAATACATTTATTAATTAGATTATTTTTGCAAAAAAGCAACAAGAAAACGATTTTATCGACTACTTATATTAATATATTTCAAAAAATATCTTGTTTCGAATACATAATTCTATTTACGTGATTCACTAAGATAATTTTTCAATTAAATTAAAACTAAATTAATTGCTTAATGGTTAATTTTAATACATAATAATAAATATTAGCTAATTGAATTTGTTTTATCAAAAGATCACAAGTATTTATTATCAAGACAAATGAGAAAATAACACTTCAACTATTTAAAAAATAAGCAATTCTTGTATAAATGGTATTTATAAAAGCAGATAAATTCGCTAAAGCATTTTATATTGAATGAAATTTTTTTATGAACTGATTGGCTATAATAGAGCAAAAAATTTATTATTGAGGATTAATCCCTATGAAATTATATTATTTAAATAAAAAATTTATTAATTAAGCGTTTAATGACTAAAGATGTTTTATTTTTTTTGGTTAAATATTTTAAATACTTGTTATATTTATGTCTATTGATTTTTCAATTGCCAAACTTATTATTTTTTTTGAAATAAAAAACTCGAATTTAACATTATTTAGAAAAAAGTCATTTATTTCCAATATAATTCCCTCTTTTTAACAATTTATATCTCTCAAAAGAGCAGGCTTCATTTAATTTTTTTTTAAAATCATAATTTTATTATTTAAATATCACTTATTCATCAAAATTAAAGAATTATAATAGAAAATACCAATTTATAAAAAGCGAAGGCTGGTTTTAAGAAAAAAAATTCAAAAAAAACAATAGATAACCATCCACTACATTAAAATATTATGATTATTCTTTTAATGATAACTGAAGTTTTTTAAAATCCACTTTAGTTTATTATAAAGAAAACCTAAAATATTTACAAAAAGTTATACTTCGAATCACCGGATAAGAAATTTTTTCACTATTATTTTTTCCTTTTCAATCAATAATTACTATTATAAAATATAGATATAAATATAATTTATGTAGATTTGACCCCTATGCAAATGTAATTT
Source organism: Smittium mucronatum (assembly GCA_001953115.1). Taxonomy (NCBI): domain Eukaryota; kingdom Fungi; phylum Kickxellomycota; class Harpellomycetes; order Harpellales; family Legeriomycetaceae; genus Smittium; species Smittium mucronatum. Next base: position 12,234 of record LSSL01002694.1, on the reverse strand, counting down.
TATTTTTTTTCAATGTGATTCTTATGTTTTTGTGAAATTTTTTTTTGGAAATTTTGAGCCGATGTGGTTTTGGAACTAACTTCAATCAAGTAAAATTATTGATAATGTAATCAGTATATAATAAAAATAATTTTAATATTTTAGGAAAACTATTTTAAAAAAAATGATTAATATAATTTTAAAACATATTTCATTATATTGTAATTAAAGGATCAATATAATATAGGAATCTTCAAAAAAAAAGATAATTAAGAAATAGAATGAAAATAAAAATACAAAATAAAAACCCTTTAATTTCTTATTTTTTTCAGTTTGAAGGAATCTTTTGAGTTTTATTAGAGATACTAATATAATATAGAATAATAAAAATAGAAATATTAAATATATATCCAGTAATAGTATATAAAATAAGCCTTAATCTAATATTTGCATTTATTATGAAAAAAATAAAATTTCTTTGGTAGATAATTATTAAACCTCTAACAAAATTTGCATCATTCCCGAAAAACACAGATTTTTTACCTAGATTTGAAAAAATTACCAATTATATGAGTTGATTTTTAAAGCCAGAACTAAAATTATTTTATTTGCATAAATACTTCATGAGAGTAGTATTTGATAATCTAAAAATACTACTCTAAGACAATTTACTAATATTATCCAAAAATACTATTCAAAAAATTGGATCATAATAAATTGTAACAAAATCAACCAAAAAAGGCTACATCCACATGAATATCATATCAACACACACCTTAAATACTAAAGAGATAAAAAAAGAAAAAAAAGAACATTTTGCAAAATTTTGAGGAAATTGGTATTTTTTTGAATACTTCAGCCAAATTAATGCTTAAATGTGATATGAGCAAAAATATGATTTTGTGTGATTTTGAAAATTTCAAAAAAATAAAACGGATCATCAAATACTATTACTATTATTTTTCAAAAAAAATCATATTTAAATTGAAAATTTTAACCATAATAATTATTTTTTTAGGAGATTAAAAAAAGAAAAAAACTTAGATTTTTTAATTTATAAAAATATTAAGTCTATGCAAGAGATAGAGAATAGCTCAAGAAAAATTTAAAAAATAGAAGGTTTTAAAAACCCATCTGTCTTTTTGGAAAATTGAAAATGAAAAAAGGTTTTATTATAATTTAAAATTAATTTTTATAATAAAATTAAGATTAAATTTTGAATTCATTCGACTCTATTATAGTTTAGTATCAAAAAAAATGTCTATATTTGTGTCTTTATTATTTATGTTTTTTTTAAAAGTATATCTAAATATCCGAAAAAAAACTAAAATAAGCTAAAATAAACTAAAGTAATATGAGTTGAAATATATACACATATAATTAGTATTTTAATTTCATTCAAATTTATTCAAATTGCACAGAAAATTGTACTCGTTTTAGTCTAAGAGTAAAAAATGTGCCAAACATAGTCATTAGTGATGAAGCTGAAATATTTTACAATCAAATTTATTATCATTATTATAAAAACTATTGCGTATATTTTAATAGCTAAATTTTACTATTGTTTTAAATTTGATAGTTAGTGATAAAATTAGATAAATCTATTCAAATTTTGGTTTAAAAATACAAATGTTAATTTATGTTACAAACTAAGTAAAAAGAATAAATTTAGGTAAATTTAGGTATATTTTAAAACCTATAGGTAAAAAAATCTTCTAAACTGATAGAAAAAATGAAGCATCAAGTATTTAAGATTAAAATTTAATAGTATTTAAACCCTAAAATTTCTTCCAAATAACATAAAAGTGGATAAAATTCACTTTTCTTAAAACATTTTTGGAATAAAATCGATAATTCTTAATTTTTTTATAATTCGAATAATTAATTTGTATAAAAGAAGATATCTTGTGGCTCTTAATAATAGTAACCTTTAATAAAGTCTAAATTTTCAGAATGGTTGCAATAAATTCTATCCATCTTATAATGTATAAATTTGTCCAATTATTCGTATATAATATCCCCTAAGCAATGTATAAGTTAATAATTTTTAAATCTTGACTAGTCATTATTAATTGTTTTTCGAATAAATTTGAAAAAGAAATTCACGTTTATTTTCGTAATTTAATTTAAAATTTGCTAATTGTGCCTAAATCTTTTTTTTTTTTTTTACTTTATTTGAAAAATAAATTAACTTTTGGATTTTTAAAACAAAATTTGTTTTTTTTTCTATCAAATATGTTTCTTTTTTATTTTTTGAAATATTTTTAAGTATCATGAATAATTTCCACCTAAAAAATGAAAATATCGTCTTGTAAAATACATGAATATCTAAGAGACAAATTAATATCTTCGTAATCTACTTTTTGAAAGCTAGACCTATATTTATATATATCTTATATCAGTAATGACTAAATATCAATAAAATTTCTAGTATTGATCAAGTATTATTCATTTGATCTAATGCAGTAAAATTTTCATTATTTATAAAAAAAATTAATTCTATAAAGCTTTAAAATAAACCTCGAATTTTAATCTTAACACATCTAATCTCAGAAAAAATCATTTATTAAGTCTTATTATTAATAATATTTACAAATTAAATTTAGAAAAATTAAATATAAAATTTTTTTTTTCATTTTTTTTCGATATTTTCTGCTATAAATTTGCTAAATTTCATTGAATTTAAAACTATTTTAATATATTTTTAAACCCCAAGAAAAAAATACCAAAAATAGTGCAGATTTAATATTCTTTACCAATATTTAGGCTCTATAATTTCAAAAAAAATTGGTTGGTGACATATAATATATAGGTTTTAAATAGGTGGATTAATTCAAATTTTCAAATTTTTAAATTAACCAAACAAAGGTTTTTTCCTAAAAATATCGATAATAAAATCAAAAATTATTTCTTTTAATTTTAGTTACCAAAATTTGATTTCTATTATATTTTTCATTTACATGATTTAATTTTGATTTCGATTTCGTTTTCAATAAGTAAGATTGAATAAAAATATCATCTGTTAGTATAATTTAGATATTTTTCATTTAATTACTAGATTTTAATTTAGAATTTTGAACCAAAAATTATATTAAAAACGTGCGTTTTATTATAGAAAAAAATATCTTAATAAATGAAAAAGCTCCACTTTAGGACTAATTTTTTTTTCTTTATGGATAAATTTTGAGAACAATAACCCAAAAAAACTTTAAATATATTTCCTGAAGTGAGTATAAATACTGAGGTTTTATAAATAAAACAATTAAGAAAATTTTAGCGAATATTTGTCACTTGATACCAATTTAACCCTGTATAATAAATAAAATTTATCGTTTTTAATAAAAAATAAGTCCTCCAAAGAAGTTTGGTAGCTGATAAAAATTTAATAAAAATAATATTCTGAGAGAACCTGAGACCCACATGGATTTTGAACTCGTAAATATCCTTCAGATGATGTTTTAGATTACACAGAGTTTAAAATATAATTATTATTTTTTACATTTAAGCTCTTTTGGATAACTTTATTTGGGTTTTATGCTTGCATTCATTACTATTTCCAACCATAATAGTAAATTGGTGATATAATTTTAGTTGATTTTGCACCAAAAAAACATAAAAATCAAGCCTCAAAACTGATTAAAATTATTTCAATCTAAAAAGAATAAATTTTTTAATTAAAAAACTAATTAATTTTACTTTTAAATTATTTTAATTCTTTTAAACACGTTTATAATTAATCACTTCTATATCTAAATTTATTTTCTAAATATAAAAGAATAAAGGATAAAAAAGTTTGCACGGGAAATTCAAAAATTTATAGAAAAAAAGTAAAATATATTATATTTAAGATTATTTAGTTTGCTTAATTGAAAAAATTAGCCTAGGTTAATATTCCACGAATCTCTTATTAAATTGAAAAAAATTCTTCGATTAAATTGTATATTAAACTTTTTATATTTTAAATGTAAATATTTATTTATTTATTAGAATAAATGTTGATATATTTTTATATTTGAGTCCCAAATCACCATAGCTAAAAATTTTCTGATTTTATATTATATATTTATTATTATTATTACCTTATCCATCGATTTAAGTTTCTGATAATAATAATACTTCTATTTAATATAGATAATATTTTTTTCCCTCTTTTTTCAAGCACTTATACAAAAACCCGTTATGAAATTTTTTTTGGGAGTATCAGGTTAGTATTTTATCTAGTAAAAATTGAAATTTTTATTTTAAAAAATGGCGATTATATTCCATTTTTTACCCATAAGTATAGAAATGATGTCATAAATAAAACATTTTTCACTTTAAATTAAAAAAATAAAATTTCGAACTTTTATTTTTTTCTAAATTCACTGTTAGAATTTTTCTTTATAAAGTTTTTTTTTTTAGTTATATTTTCTGTGTGCTCAATAATATTTTTTAAAAATAATATTAATTGATATTTCGGAGTCTATAATTGTTTAAATTGTATTGCTATTAATAATTAATTAAAAGAAAATTTATTAATCCCCGAATGATTTTAAGTTATAACTTGAAATCACCATTTAATAACATAAAAAAATAGTAAATTATTAATAAGGAATTTTTTAAATTACTATTTTACTAAAAAAAATTACTGACAAGTTTCACAGTCTCTAGTGCAAGCACCTCTTTTCGCTAACTGAAATTATCACCTCAATTATATTGAAATTTTTTATTAAAGTTCCATATAACAGGAGTATAATATATTAAGTGAAAATTATATAATTTAAATCAATAAATATTTCTTATAATTAAAATTAAACCTTTATAAAACTTTCACAAACTAATATCAATTAATATATTAAATATTTTCTAAATTATTTATTGATATTAAGTTGAAATTTAATATTTATAATAATTCTGATTTATCTCTGGCTATTTAACTATAAATATTCCTAATTTAATTTCGGTAGCACTTAATATTTAACCTTTTTCATTTAATTTTTTTAGAAAGTGATTTATTAAATTTTATGGAACTTATTTGGGAAAACGCTAAATATGATAAATTTTATATCAAGTTATAATTGAATTTATATCCAAAAATTACTTTATTTACTGGTTAATTTAGGTTTCAATGCACGCATATTAATTTTATAATATTAATAAAAAAAATTTATTATTCAGAATGAAGATATTTTGAAATTGATAAAATTAATAGAATAAAACACCCCATTGTTTTTAGATTTAACCCATGTTTTTTTTAAGAGATAAATTATGTTTCAAGTGATAGAAGTTTTATTATATAGGAGAGTTGTATCCAAGCTGATCATAAATGGGGGGGGGGGTGTATTTATTTTGGAATCAAGTTAATCATATTTTTTGTTATATATTAATATAATCAACAGTCTGCTAAAACATTGATTTTATCACGTATTTTCTCTCTTGATAAATTTTATACTGAGTTTCTAAATTAATTTAAAATAAGGTTTTTTTGTTTTTAAATACTAAAATTGGACACCAGTTATTTATTTAATTGATAAATTTATATCATTCGAGATTATTTCTAGAAAATTATATACTATATTTTGAAATTACTTAAATTTTTTTGAGAAATCCAAAGATTTTTTTAATATCAATTTAAAATTTTTTTGAGAAAATAATATCGAATATATCATTTTTGTTCTATTTTATGTATATTATTTTTTTGAGTGATTTCTTTTTTTACGTATATAAATATATATATATATACCAATTTTATAAGATAATTTTTCTTTTTATAATTTATTAATTTTCTCTTTTGGATATAACCATAAAATGAAAAAATCCCAAAAAAAATTATTTCAAATTTCATCTATAAATTTTATATCGATTTTAATGTTTTAATACTTTGACTTATCAGGTAAATATTAAAACAATTAATTTTTGATAAGCCAGAGTTTTGCATCAAATACAAGAAGTTTTGCAGGAATCACATAAATGATGAAAATGATTTAACTATCAATTTTAACTGATATTTAGCCGAAGAAGTTCATAATTTAAAGAAAAAAATTATCTCTCACTTTAATATTGTTATTAATAGATGTAATTTTTAAATTTTTTAGAGCTTGAAAAGCTAATACATGAATAAAAATAATTTTTTTCATCCCCAAAATAAATCAATATATTATTAAATTATATTTGTGTCTTCATTTAAATTTTAGAAGGTTTTTTGGGAATTTTTACTTGATTTCAAAAGATTATATAAAATGTATAATAGTGTAATATTATTATTTTTACTGTTAGATTTGTAAAAATCGTCATAAAATTTACAAAAAACTCATAGATTTTGTTAAAAGTGTAATAAAGCTCTATTTTTTTGCAACCAATTAATTAATTATAAATTTTAATACCAGAAATTTATATTTTTAAACCAAAAAAATAGAGCTTTTCTTCATACATCATCTATTTGATTCTTAATTATTTTGTATCTCATTGGATTAAAATTAAAAATTTTAAAAAATGTAAAATAAAGTAGCTTTATCGCGTATTAATAAATATTGAATGCACAAAATACATATCTTTACTTGTTTCTCTCCCAATAAGAATTTATTTTAAAGGGGGAAAGCGTAATTTATAAACTTTTCTAAAATTTTGAAAATAATTGACGTTTACTTTGATTTATGTATTGTATTAATTTTAAACTGAAATAAAAAAGTTATTTAATTAATTAGCTTAAACAATTTTCTTTATTTATAAAGCATAAGTAAAAAATAAAAAATAATTTTTCTAGCTTTAACCTTCTTTTTTTGGAAATTTTAAAATTTTGGTTTTCAGATTCAATTTTTTAAATATCTAATAAAAAATTTTCATAATATCAGGGAATATAGAGTTTTAAAAATAATAAAATTAAAAAAAGTATTTTTAATACGATTTTAATCATTTATACCATATTTTCTTAGAAAATACGAAAAGGGCTTTTTTAAAACACAAGTTTTTGATTGGAATTTTTTTGATTAATTATCATGGGATTCTTCAAAAAAATTTATATGTTTTAATAATTCATTTTAATTTTAAAATCATGTTGATATATTATATATATATATTTAGCTGCCGTAGTACAAAATCTGCTTTATCTTTTTTAATAGGGTGTGATACTTAAGTGGATGCGATATTTTTTTCGTACTGTGAAATCAATGGTGGTGAAATATATTTTTATTTTATGAAATAATCTTTTTGAAACTAATAAAAACAAAATTTTAATTTAATTTAATGATAATTAAAAATAAAACCTTTTGGTATAATTTGAATTTGATTGCATTAATTTTTTAACAATTTAATAGTTTAAATATAATAATCCTTTGAAATTTTTATTTTTATTGAATATAATGTAAAATAAATAAATAAATATTATTTTTTATTTTTATTGAATATAATGTAAAATAAATAAATAAATTTTATTTTTTATTTTAATTAATCTTCCTGTATAAGAGAATATAATGAATTTAACCCAGGGTAAAAAATTTTAAATACTGAATAAAAATCTAATTAAATGGTAATCTGACATAAAATGATCTATTTTCATTATCCAGAGATTATTTTTTAGGTGAATTTTTTTTAATTATACTATATATTAAAAAAAAAAATTAGTTGTACTCAAGAGTTAAACAAATAATAGAGCTTAATCATCTATTTTCTAATAAAAAAAATCAAATAATAATTTTTTTGTAACAATAAAAATAATAAAAATCGATTTATTGTTGATTAATAATTATTAAAATATTATTGTGTAATAAATTACTTATATTCAATATCAAACTTCAATTTTCCCTGATAATATGTTTCAAAAAATCATTCATGATTACGTAGATATCGAATACACGAAAAAATTTCACATTCAAGTAGGGATCAAAACCTCTTAAAAAATATGTATTAATTATTAATACTGAAAAAACTTAGATGTTCTTTACTTAATACTTCGTATTTTCTTATATAATCTATTATTCTATCTTTGAGGCTCGATATGAGTTCTATTTGATTTAGTTTTTTTTTTAATTTTTAAGGTAATATTTCACTTTGACACCAGTAAATCTGGTTTTAATCCCCCCCCCCTCCATTCACACACACACACACATAGTAAGTGTTATAAGTACAGAGTCAGTTCTATTTGATTTTTTTTATACAAAAATTAAAATGGAATTGCAAATTATATATTCCTTTTATTTTATTTTTGAAAAAATCCAAAATTATTTAGTTAATTTTTAATTTTTATATGGATTTATCAAACCTAAAAAAATTAAAATTTTTCAATTTTATGGATAGCTATATTTGTGATTTTTTTGATTGAGATTATATATTATCCCATAATTAAATTTTTTTAAGCTTATTTGGAATCCTTTATATATTTAATTTTTGCTTTTTTTATAATGAAATTTTTGATACCATTTATTTCATTAGAATTCAATTTTTGTGAAAATTACAATATAAAAGTATTAATCTTATCAATAATAATTTTATGTACTACATTATCGTTTTATTTTTTAATAATGCTTATTATAATATGATTTACTTAAATCAGGATTGTGAATGTTTATAAAAACCCATCGAATCGGTTGAAAATTTTAATCATCAAATAGTGAAATCGAAAATTATTTGATTATAAAATATTAAAAAATATTTTGCTGTTAATAAGTTTTTTAATTTAAAAACAAAAATTTGTGCTCATTTATACTTCTAATCTTATTTTGTTTTTTAAAAAAATTTGCCTTCACCTCCCAAACCAATTTAACTTTTTGTTTAGAGTACACTCTTTTTTGAACCGAAGAAACTTTTTTTAAATAAATTTTAACTTTTAATATAATTATATGTAATTCTTTCTGGATTTGAGTTGGAAATTTTGTGAATTTTTTTTCTCAAAAAAATTTTTTTATGCTTCAGGTTTTTTTATGTAATTTTCTGTAAGAATTGAATAATAGTGAAACTTTCAGAAAAATCCTATTTTAAGCTGTTAAAAAAATCCATTTTCATGCAAAAAAAAAAGGGTTTCTCAAATAAAAAAACTGGTGAATTTTTTTCATGCTAATAGAAAAAATTAAAAAGATAGGTCAGTATGATCATTTTTAAAAAAGTGTTTTCATGATTATTTAATAATAAAATAGTTTGGGATTTTTCAATATAAACAGCATCTAACTCGAAATCGCTTAATAAATAAACTTGTATTTATGGAATATTAAAGGAATAAACTTACAAAATTTTCCGGAAAGGAGATATATTAGGTAATATTTTTTTATTGTGATGATCAGAAATTCTTATCGATAGAATTAAAATAAAGAAACTCGTATATATATTTTTCAATTGGATTGGTTTATAGATTAGGTAATTTGAATCATAATTATTCTATCTATTTCTGGAAAGGAACTCTACTTTCTTAGAAAAACTCATATTTAATTATTTTAAAACGGATTAAACAGAAATTATTAATTTTATAACATGACTAAGTATCAATATAGATTTTTTTTACATAAAACATAGTATTCAAATTATTTATTGAGATAATTTTTCTTAAAATCACTTCATATGGTCTCAAAATACAAGAAATATCTCATAAAAGTGAGATTGAGGTATTTAAAAAACTTCAAGATGAAATAAATATGCTCCTTTAGTGTTTAATTCTAATTTCATTGGAACGGAGTAAAAAAATCATATACTCTTTCAAAAAAAACAGATTAGAACTATCTAATACCTCCATAAATCGAAAAAGTATGTATTTTTGCTAGATAGTTTTAAGTTAATCCAAATTTTTATTATTTATTATTTTTAATTTAAAATGTGAAAATATCAATATATTATGTCATAAATATCCAATTTTGGGATAATCTGAGAAAATTGGGGTAAAAAAATGTGAAAATTGAGTTTTTGTAGTTTGAAGATAGTTATTTTCAATTTAGCTTCAAAGTTTATTAAAAAAATAATGTGGAAAATCTAAAACTCTTCCCATTACACTTTTAAAACCTCCTAATTACTAAATTTATAGAAAAATATCTATTAATCAATGAAGTTTCCGTAGTTTTATTTACATTAAAAGGATAAAAAAACACCAATAATATCAGTTTATAGCAATAAAAGAGCTCTTCTCTTATAAAATCTTCAAAAAATCCTAATAAATTAAATTAAAAGTGGGTTTCATCGAAAAAATTGAAAATCACTAGAATTTTCAGGGTCATTAAAATTTTTCATATCATCGATAAAATTCCAAGAGTTATCTCAATTTTTATGGAGGAAAACTTTAAATTTATTGAGAATTCAAGAAAAATTCGATTAATTATAAATTTTTACGAAATTTTTTTTATAATAGTTTCAAAATGAACTATGAAAAAACCCTATATTTCCTGAATAAAAACCTCATGTGCACGCAGTTTACAAATAATAATACTAATTTTTTTGTAAATTTTCACGAAAAATTGTTACCTAGAATCATCATCAGTATATTTAAATGGATCTGAAATAATCATCAAGAAAATATCCTGGCCCTGTATTCTCCACTATATATTCACAAACAAATATTTTAACGGCTATCACAATTCAATCACAGGTTAGAAAACACTCCTGCTAAACCCCCCCCCCATTAAAGAATTTAGAAAGGTAGATAGGACTTCATAGAAACTTTTCCATTAAATAAAAAAAATTATTGAGTTTCAAACCAGATCTAAAAATATTCAAACCTTTTTATATCTCTGAATAAATAAATTTAACTTGCATCATTTATATACAAAATTATACTTAATGCATGGATCTAAAGAGTTTCCCCCAAAAAAATTGTTTCTAGAATTGGTAAAAGATCATTTAATGAGCAATGAAATGGAGGGAAAAATTATTTAAGAACCTATATTTTTTATCAAAACTACTAAAAACTATCTTCACTAAAATTTTATAACCAGAATTAACCTATACTTCATCTTATTTTAAGGGGGAAGAAATATATTTGAGCAAGATAATAATTATTTGAATTAAATTAGATTATATTATATTAAATTTTGGCTAAATTTATTCCTAATTGATTTTTTTATATTTAATTAAAAATTTACAAGTACTTACTGAGATATCAGGATATTTAGAATATCTAAGTGTGATAATATAAATGAAAAAGAAAAAATCATATCTATCTTCAATATTGATCATTATTTTACCCAGGAAAACCTCATGAAATAATAATAAATCATTTTGATTAGTTTTCTAAGTCATGTCTTTTTAATAGAAAAAATTCGGCCCATATCAAAAGCACTTTTAAATGAGGTTTATGTTGAGGAGGCTTTCAGAAATTAAAAAATATCTTCTTATAGTTTGATATATGTTTTTACGAGGTAGATTTAATGGAAAAAAATTTCAAGGAATTAATATTACAAAAGAGCGACCATTAAAATTAAGCTTGATTTTTTTTTTCTTATATATATCTTAGAGTTAAAATATTTCACTTATTTATAATATATTGGGTTGGGTATAGCTATATGGTCATAAATTGCTTTGGGATATCTAATCATGCATAAAATCTCCCCATAACTTTAAAAAAAATTTCAACATTACTATAACTTTAAAAATTTCCAAATATTTATCCTTTACAGGGATTTCCATTCCAATAGACCCTTTTTTCCATTCCAATAATATATTATTTCTTAAGAATGAATGGGAAGCATTGATTGTAATTTAATTTTGGCTCTAAAAACGCCTATATTATGTTATATTTTATAAAATTACAGCTAATCATTTTAAAGAGTGAAAAATTTATAAATAAAAATTTACAGAGTTCCTAATCAGGAAAATTATTGTTTCTATAAAAAAATAAATCTGAGTTTTAAATTAGTAAATATTCCTATAGTGTCTTCCATTATTCGATCTTTTTACTCTAATTTTACTTTCATGTGAACCATTGGTTAAAGATCGAACACCTTGGCATGTGTATCGATTATAAAATATATTATAATTATAGTGGGAAAAATAATGATTATAAAAAAAATCACACAATAAATCTTTTTATTGCACCAGCTTCACGTTTTACGCACATTTAACTAACCTATAAAATTAATAGGTGTTTCAAATAAAAATAATCAAAATAAAAATGGGAGTATTAAAAAAACTTGTTTTTTGGAATAATCAATACTTTTTCAATTTTTGTATAAATTTCGGGAAACTTCGAGAAACCAATCATTTTATTAAAAAAAATTAAAAACCCCCATATTAGTACTCAAAATAAATTATCGGATTTAGAAAAAACCAAATAAAGATTCATAAAAAAACTGTATAGTCAATATC